>CM077216.1:4080771-4114760 GCA_039654625.1 Rhinogobio ventralis
ATCCAAATTGCTTTATTAAATTTTATTGGCAATCGTCCTCAAAACAAGATTTTCTCATAAGCATTAATTAATTTATTATTATTTTATATATTTTTGCATTGCTCCACCCCAGTGTTTTATTTCGATAAAACGGCAATTTAACACGTTTGTTTTGAGTTGTAGGTCACAGGTTATTTGTGCAATGTCTGCTCAGGGCTTCAGACGAACTGATAACCTGAAAACAAACGTTTGATTAGTCCTGTGTTTTTGTCTGGACGTCAGCCTGTGTGTTTGGGCTGTTTTGAAACGATCCCGACCTCCAATTCATGAAATGCTTTTGGTTTCAGTGTTTGTTCCAAAAAAGCAGATCCATCTTGATTATGTTAGTTTACATTTGAAAGGCTGGTTTTAATGTTTGAAGACGAACCTTCACTTGAATGATGTTTCGGCGGTGAACGTGACGGCCCGTCATCTGTTATTGGAAACAGCCGGGAAAATGTTGTGTCAGATTACCTAATTGAAAGCATCCAGTACATTTGTCTGTAAGAAGGTGACGTGCTTTAACACACTGGTCAAAACTCAGCCTGGCAGCTGTTTATTTGCACATGTGAATCTGATAAATCAAGCCGCTGTGATTTAGGAAGCGAGAAACATTCAGAAAAGTCGTAATTTTTAGAGAGAATTTTGCAGGAAAAGTCTTTAACAGAAATGAATTTCTGTAAATGTCTCTGAACATAAATAAAGAGAATTGTGAGGAATCAGCGAGATTTGAACAATATCATTCATTTTAATTGACAAATTTTGGTTTCTGTAAAATTATTAAATGCGATGAAGCATTGGATTATCCAAAGAAAATAGTCCACATAACCAATTCATATATGAAACCTATACATACATAACATTTCCAGCACACATTACTAGATCTCGATATGTTACTGTCATATTCAATCACTCTGTAATACAACATTTTGGACATATCACATACTCTTAAAGGGATAGTTCACCCAAAAATGAAAATTATCCCATAATTTACTCAAGCCATAGGTGTATATGACATTCTTCTTTCAGACCAACACAATCAGACTTATATAAAAAAATACCCTGGCTCTTCCAAGCTTTATAATGGCAGTGAATGGCAGCCCAAAATTTGAAGCCCAAAAAAGTGCATCCATCCATTATAAAAGTGCTCCACACGGCTCCGGGGGTTAATAAAGGCCTTCTGAAGCGAATCGATGGGTTTGTGTAAGAAAAATATCCATATTTAACACGTTATAAAGTAAAATATCAAGCTTCCCGAGTACCGCTTTCAACTTACGCAGAAAGTGTAACGCCTCTCACAGTTCAAAGCGCTTACGCTACGTTTATTAACCCCCGGAGCCGTGTGGAGCACTTTTATAATGGATGGATGCACGTTTTTGGGCTTCAAATTTTGGGCTGCCATTCACTGCCATTATAAAGCTTGGAAGAGCCAGGACATTTTTTTATACAACTCCGATTGTCTGAAAGAAGAAAGTCATATACACCAAGGATGACTTGAGGGTGAGAAAATCATGGGGTAATTTTCATTTTTGGGTGAACTATCCCTTTAAGGCCCATTCACACCAATGACGATAACTATAACGATAAAAGCTCTAAATATAAAAGAATAGCAGAGTCTATAACAATAACGCCACAGAGAAACTACAGTGTTGGAATCACTTTCAGGACGATCTTTTCCAGCTGATGAATGATAATGACAGCCAATCAGAAGCCATCCTGCTTTAACGCGACATTTAAAGCGACAGACGTCAAAACTGCAGAGCGAACATTATTCTCTGTCGGCGTGGATCACCTGTGGCACACGGGTCCTGAAAAGTGAAGCCAAAGCGTCTCGATTGCCCCCAGGTGGCTGGTCCTAATATAGCATAAACCCTATAATGCCCCCGGTGTGTTTTTCACGTGTATCGATAAAGGAACGGATAGCTTTCCTGTCAGGACACCTGTTGCACCAGCTGTGCGCAAGTTACAACTAGCCTAATTTTGACGTAAATGGGCACTAAGCGCACGATGCCGCTTTAAATGCTCGAGATCTTTAAAGCAGGATGGATTCTGATTGGCTGTCGATGTTTTTATCGTTCATCAGCTGGATTTTTTTTTTTGTTAAAGTGATTCTTCTGTGCCATTATCATTATAGTTATATTAGAACGATATCTTTATCATTATAGTTATTGTTCTTGGTTTGAATGGGCCTTTACTCTTAGCTAACCTTTATTTTACACATCAAGGTTATAATCTATAATCCCAGCTAACAAAAAATAAGTTATAAGAACATTTTGCCAACATTCCGATTCCGAATGTTCTCTGAGCATTCAAAATTCTGCAAACATTATGTAACGCTTAAACGTTTAAAAAACGTTAGAGGAACGTCCAACTATAATGCTTCAGAAACATTCCATGAACAATGTATAGATAAATGTTTTTGTGCTCACGTTTTGAGAACATAATTAAAGCCCAGATAACTTTGAACGAATGTTCTATTAACTTTGAGAGAACCTTGGCAAAACGTTCCCTTTCAAAAACAAGTACTAACATTTGGTCAAACGTGTCTTGCTAAATCATGAAAACCTGTCGGCTTTACAAAGCAACTAAAAACCTGCAATATTTAATTCATCCTTAAGGGCATGGACTTCCTGCTGGGTCACTCAACATAGTCAGAGATTTCTATTTCTGTCCTTTATCGAAAATTCATGAGTGTTTTGTACGTGACGGAAATGTGGCTGATCATGATGATGACGCATTTTCCAGGATGGCAGCAAGGAAATCATGCCAAAGCCGGTTGTAGATGATGGCACTATAGTCGCGTATGCATGACGGGTTCAAACAGTGGGTGTCCTCATCTCTTCAGACCTCTACTTCATCCTTCAAGCAGCAGGGGATACAAAACACATCGAATTAATCCGACTCGTAAAAACGGGTCGTCTGAAAGGGTTTTGTGGGGACTCCGAGAGGGGGTAACGCTCAGTGTTGTCTAAAAAGCTTTTTCACAGTGAAAACACGCTGATTACGTTATTGTTGAGTGGCTTTTGATTCCCACACGAGGACCTAATGCATCCCCAAGGAGACCTCCATTAACCGGCACAGCGGGGATTAAACCTCCACCTCATCAGAGTCTCGGACCCTCAGCGAATCACGGGAAACGCTGGTCCGGCTCTTGAGCGCTTTTGACCGTTGCGCCTCTTTCTCGTGGCTGAATGTGGGGTTCACAGTTTGTTGTTCCAAAACAATGCGCAGGGGATGGATGAATGAAGAGTCTTGCGTTTTTTTCTGCGTTGTTTTCCCCCTCCTTCTCTTCTTCTTCTCCAAGGGAATGCAATTAGAGAGGAGAATTGGACGGGAGGAGGCTGCGGATGGGGGTTGAGAATGAGAAGGCTATTATCCCGCTGTTAGACGTGAATGGAGAGACCCACTTAGACGGCACAAAAGGGACGAGGCTGAGAGGAGCCCTTGCTAAAAGAGACCCAGCTTCACTTCGGGAACAGATGCGACGACAAGTTTTTCTCCAAGCGCTTTGACAGTTTATGTTTGGCAGAGAATGTTGAGATAAAGAAATGTCCATGGTGTAATAAAAATCCTTGCAAAATTTCACCTCATATAGAAATGTCCAGTTTATATTTCACCCTAAATTCAAGAAAAAGACAGAAATTTGGCTTTTTTTGCATTGTGAGATCATTTTCATGACATTACAATGAAAAAGAAAATAATAAAAAAGACAAATTCTCACTGCAATGCAAAAGATTCATTCTCATTAGTGTAATGTGGAAAATATTACTATAAAGCAAAACCAAATCTCATTCTTATGGAAGCTTGTTTCCGCCACAGAACGAAATATTTTAAAAGATAATTGCGACTTTTTTTCTCAGAATTGTGTTTACATCTCGCAATTCTGACTTTATATCTCACAATTCTGAATTTATATCACTCAATTCCGACTTTATATCACTCAATTCTGACTTTATATCTCACAATTCTGACTTTATATCACACAATTCTGACTTTATATCACAATTCTGACTTTATATCTCACAATTCTGACTTTATATCACTCAATTCTGACTTTATATCTCTCAATTCTGACTTTATATCTCACAATTCTGACTTTATATCTCTCAATTCTGACTTTATATCACTCAATTCTGACTTTATATCTCACAATTCTGACTTTATATCTCACAATTCTGACTTTATATCACACAATTCTGACTTTATATCACACAATTCTGACTTTATATCACAATTCTGACTTTATATCTCGCAATTCTGACTTTATATCTCACAATTCTGACTTTATATCACTCAATTCTGACTTTATATCACACAATTCTGACTTTATATCTCTCAATTCTGACTTTATATCTCTCAATTCTGACTTTATATCTCACAATTCTGACTTTATATCTCTCAATTCTGACTTTATATCACACAATTCTGACTTTATATCACTCAATTCTGACTTTATATCTCACAATTCTGACTTTATATCACTCAATTCTGACTTTATATCACACAATTCTGACTTTATATCTCTCAATTCTGACTTTATATCTCTCAATTCTGACTTTATATCACACAATTCTGACTTTATATCACACAATTCTGACTTTATATCTCACAATTCTGACTTTATATCACTCAATTCTGACTTTATATCACTCAATTCTGACTTTATATCTCACAATTCTGACTTTATATCACTCAATTCTGACTTTATATCTCACAATTCTGACTTTATATCACTCAATTCTGACTTTATATCTCACAATTCTGACTTTATATCTCTCAATTCTGACTTTATATCTCTCAATTCTGACTTTATATCACACAATTCTGACTTTATATCACTCAATTCTGACTTTATATCACACAATTCTGACTTTATATCTCACAATTCTGACTTTATATCACACAATTCTGACTTTATATCACTCAATTCTGACTTTATATCTCTCAATTCTGACTTTATATCTCACAATTCTGACTTTATATCACACAATTCTGACTTTATATCTCTCAATTCTGACTTTATATCTCACAATTCTGCCTTTATATCTCTCAATTCTGACTTTATATCTCACAATTCTGACTTTATATCACAATTCTGACTTTATATCACTCAATTCTGACTTTATATCTCACAATTCTGACTTTATATATCACAATTCTGACTTTATATCTCACAATTCTGACTTTATATCACTCAATTCTGACTTTATATCACACAATTCTGACTTTATATCACTCAATTCTGACTTTATATCACACAATTCTGACTTTATATCTCTCAATTCTGACTTTATATCACACAATTCTGACTTTATATCTCTCAATTCTGACTTTATATCTCTCAATTCTAACTTTATATCTCACAATTCTGCCTTTATATCTCTCAATTCTGACTTTATATCTCACAATTCTGACTTTATATATCACAATTCTGACTTTATATCACACAATTCTGACTTTATATCTCACAATTCTGACTTTATATCTCACAATTCTGACTTTATATCTCACAATTCTGCCTTTATATCTCTCAATTCTGACTTTATATCTCACAATTCTGACTTTATATCTCACAATTCTGACTTTATATCACACAATTCTGACTTTATATCTCACAATTCTGACTTTATATATCACAATTCTGACTTTATATCTCACAATTCTGACTTTATATCACACAATTCTGACTTTATATCACACAATTCTGACTTTATATCACTCAATTCTGACTTTATATCTCTCAATTCTGACTTTATATCTCACAATTCTGACTTTATATCTCACAATTCTGACTTTATATCTCTCAATTCTGACTTTATATCTCTCAATTCTGACTTTATATCTCACAATTCTGACTTTATATATCACAATTCTGACTTTATATCTCACAATTCTGACTTTATATCACTCAATTCTGACTTTATATCTCACAATTCTGACTTTATATCACACAATTCTGACTTTATATCACTCAATTCTGACTTTATATCACACAATTCTGACTTTATATCTCACAATTCTGACTTTATATCTCACAATTCTGACTTTATATCACACAATTCTGACTTTATATCTCTCAATTCTGACTTTATATCACACAATTCTGACTTTATATCTCACAATTCTGACTTTATATCTCACAATTCTGACTTTATATCACACAATTCTGACTTTATATCTCTCAATTCTGACTTTATATCACACAATTCTGACTTTATATCTCACAATTCTGACTTTATATCACACAATTCTGACTTTATATCACTAAATTCTGACTTTATATCACACAATTCTGACTTTATATCTCACAATTCTGACTTTATATATCACAATTCTGACTTTATATCTCACAATTCTGACTTTATATCACTCAATTCTGACTTTATATCACACAATTCTGACGTTATATCACACAATTCTGACTTTATATCACACAATTCTGACTTTATATCACTCAATTCTGACTTTATATCTCACAATTCTGACTTTATATATCACAATTCTGACTTTATATCTCACAATTCTGACTTTATATCACTCAATTCTGACTTTATATCTCACAATTCTGACTTTATATCTCTCAATTCTGACTTTATATCTCACAATTCTGACTTTATATCACTCAATTCTGACTTTATATCTCACAATTCTGACTTTATATCACACAATTCTGACTTTATATCACACAATTCTGACTTTATATCACTCAATTCTGACTTTATATCACACAATTCTGACTTTATATCACACAATTCTGACTTTATATCTCACAATTCTGACTTTATATCTCACAATTCTGATCTGTGTGATATAAAGTCGGAATTGTGAGATATAAAGTCAGAATTGTGTGATATAAAGTCAGAATTGTGAGATATAAAGTCAGAATTGTGTGATATAAAGTCAGAATTGTGTGATATAAAGTCAGAATTGTGAGATATAAAGTCAGAATTGTGAGATATAAAGTCAGAATTGTGTGATATAAAGTCAGAATTGTGATATATAAAGTCAGAATTGTGTGATATAAAGTCAGAATTGTGTGATATAAAGTCAGAATTGTGAGATATAAAGTCAGAATTGTGTGATATAAAGTCAGAATTGTGTGATATAAAGTCAGAATTGTGATATATAAAGTCAGAATTGTGTGATATAAAGTCAGAATTGTGAGATATAAAGTCAGAATTGTGTGATATAAAGTCAGAATTGTGAGATATAAAGTCAGAATTGTGTGATATAAAGTCAGAATTGTGAGATATAAAGTCAGAATTGTGTGATATAAAGTCAGAATTGTGAGATATAAAGTCAGAATTGAGAGATATAAAGTCAGAATTGTGAGATATAAAGTCAGAATTGAGTGATATAAAGTCAGAATCATGTGATATAAAGTCAGAATTGTGATATATAAAGTCAGAATTGTGTGATATAAAGTCAGAATTGTGAGATATAAAGTCAGAATTGTGTGATATAAAGTCAGAATTGTGAGATATAAAGTCAGAATTGTGTGATATAAAGTCAGAATTGTGAGATATAAAGTCAGAATTGAGTGATATAAAGTCAGAATCATGTGATATAAAGTCAGAATTGTGATATATAAAGTCAGAATTGTGTGATATAAAGTCAGAATTGTGTGATATAAAGTCAGAATTGTGAGATATAAAGTCAGAATTGTGTGATATAAAGTCAGAATTGTGAGATATAAAGTCAGAATTATGTGATATAAAGTCAGAATTGTGTGATATAAAGTCAGAATTGTGAGATATAAAGTCAGAATTATGTGATATAAAGTCAGAATTGTGTGATATAAAGTCAGAATTGTGAGATATAAAGTCAGAATTGTGTGATATAAAGTCAGAATTGTGAGATATAAAGTCAGAATTATGTGATATAAAGTCAGAATTGTGTGATATAAAGTCAGAATTGTGAGATATAAAGTCAGAATTGTGTGATATAAAGTCAGAATTGTGAGATATAAAGTCAGAATTATGTGATATAAAGTCAGAATTGTGTGATATAAAGTCAGAATTGTGAGATATAAAGTCAGAATTGTGTGATATAAAGTCAGAATTGTGAGATATAAAGTCAGAACTGTGAGATATAAAGTCAGAATTGTGAGATATAAAGTCAGAATTGTGTGATATAAAGTCAGAATTGTGTGATATAAAGTCAGAATTGTGAGATATAAAGTCAGAATTGAGAGATATAAAGTCAGAATTGTGAGATATAAAGTCAGAATTGAGTGATATAAAGTCAGAACTGTGAGATATAAAGTCAGAATTGAGAGATATAAAGTCAGAACTGAGAGATATAAAGTCGGAATTGAGAGATATAAAGTCAGAATTGTGAGATATAAAGTCAGAATTGAGTGATATAAAGTCAGAACTGAGAGATATAAAGTCAGAACTGTGAGATATAAAGTCAGAACTGTGAGATATAAAGTCAGAATTGAGAGATATAAAGTCAGAACTGTGAGATATAAAGTCAGAATTGAGAGATATAAAGTCAGAACTGAGAGATATAAAGTCGGAATTGAGAGATATAAAGTCAGAATTGTGAGATATAAAGTCAGAATTGAGTGATATAAAGTCAGAACTGAGAGATATAAAGTCAGAACTGTGAGATATAAAGTCAGAACTGTGAGATATAAAGTCAGAATTGAGAGATATAAAGTCAGAACTGAGAGATATAAAGTCGGAATTGAGAGATATAAAGTCAGAATTGAGTGATATAAAGTCGGATTTGAGAGATATAAAGTCAGAATTGTGAGATATAAAGTCAGAATTGAGTGATATAAAGTCGGAATTGAGAGATATAAAGTCAGAACTGTGAGATATAAAGTCAGAATTGAGTGATATAAAGTCAGAACTGAGAGATATAAAGTCAGAATTGTGAGATATAAAGTCAGAATTGAGAGATATAAAGTCAGAATTGTGAGATATAAAGTCAGAATTGAGTGATATAAAGTCAGAATTGAGAGATATAAAGTCAGAATTGAGAGATATAAAGTCAGAACTGAGAGATATAAAGTCGGAATTGAGAGATATAAAGTCAGAATTGTGAGATATAAAGTCAGAATTGTGTGATATAAAGTCAGAATTGTGAGATATAAAGTCAGAATTATGTGATATAAAGTCAGAATTGTGTGATATAAAGTCAGAATTGTGAGATATAAAGTCAGAATTGTGTGATATAAAGTCAGAATTGTGAGATATAAAGTCAGAATTATGTGATATAAAGTCAGAATTGTGTGATATAAAGTCAGAATTGTGAGATATAAAGTCAGAATTGTGTGATATAAAGTCAGAATTGTGAGATATAAAGTCAGAACTGTGAGATATAAAGTCAGAATTGTGAGATATAAAGTCAGAATTGTGTGATATAAAGTCAGAATTGTGTGATATAAAGTCAGAATTGTGAGATATAAAGTCAGAATTGAGAGATATAAAGTCAGAATTGTGAGATATAAAGTCAGAATTGAGTGATATAAAGTCAGAACTGTGAGATATAAAGTCAGAATTGAGAGATATAAAGTCAGAACTGAGAGATATAAAGTCGGAATTGAGAGATATAAAGTCAGAATTGTGAGATATAAAGTCAGAATTGAGTGATATAAAGTCAGAACTGAGAGATATAAAGTCAGAACTGTGAGATATAAAGTCAGAACTGTGAGATATAAAGTCAGAATTGAGAGATATAAAGTCAGAACTGTGAGATATAAAGTCAGAATTGAGAGATATAAAGTCAGAACTGAGAGATATAAAGTCGGAATTGAGAGATATAAAGTCAGAATTGTGAGATATAAAGTCAGAATTGAGTGATATAAAGTCAGAACTGAGAGATATAAAGTCAGAACTGTGAGATATAAAGTCAGAACTGTGAGATATAAAGTCAGAATTGAGAGATATAAAGTCAGAACTGAGAGATATAAAGTCGGAATTGAGAGATATAAAGTCAGAATTGAGTGATATAAAGTCGGATTTGAGAGATATAAAGTCAGAATTGTGAGATATAAAGTCAGAATTGAGTGATATAAAGTCGGAATTGAGAGATATAAAGTCAGAACTGTGAGATATAAAGTCAGAATTGAGTGATATAAAGTCAGAACTGAGAGATATAAAGTCAGAATTGTGAGATATAAAGTCAGAATTGAGAGATATAAAGTCAGAATTGTGAGATATAAAGTCAGAATTGAGTGATATAAAGTCAGAATTGAGAGATATAAAGTCAGAATTGAGAGATATAAAGTCAGAACTGAGAGATATAAAGTCGGAATTGAGAGATATAAAGTCAGAATTGTGAGATATAAAGTCAGAATTGAGAGATATAAAGTCAGAATTGTGAGATATAAAGTCAGAATTGAGAGATATAAAGTCAGAATTGTGAGATATAAAGTCAGAATTGAGTGATATAAAGTCAGAACTGTGAGATATAAAGTCAGAATTGAGAGATATAAAGTCAGAACTGAGAGATATAAAGTCGGAATTGAGAGATATAAAGTCAGAATTGTGAGATATAAAGTCAGAATTGAGAGATATAAAGTCAGAATTGTGAGATATAAAGTCAGAATTGAGAGATATAAAGTCAGAATTGTGAGATATAAAGTCAGAATTGAGTGATATAAAGTCAGAACTGTGAGATATAAAGTCAGAATTGAGAGATATAAAGTCAGAACTGAGTGATATAAAGTCGGATTTGAGAGATATAAAGTCAGAATTGTGAGATATAAAGTCAGAATTGAGTGATATAAAGTCGGAATTGAGAGATATAAAGTCAGAACTGTGAGATATAAAGTCAGAATTGAGTGATATAAAGTCAGAACTGAGAGATATAAAGTCAGAATTGTGAGATATAAAGTCAGAATTGAGAGATATAAAGTCAGAATTGTGAGATATAAAGTCAGAATTGAGTGATATAAAGTCGGAATTGAGAGATATAAAGTCAGAACTGTGAGATATAAAGTCAGAATTGAGTGATATAAAGTCAGAACTGAGAGATATAAAGTCAGAACTGTGAGATATAAAGTCAGAACTGTGAGATATAAAGTCAGAATTGAGAGATATAAAGTCAGAATTGTGAGACAAAAACTCAGAATTGAGTGATATAAAGTCAGAATTGAGTGATATAAAGTCAGAATTGTGAGATATAAAGTCAGAATTGAGTGATATAAAGTCGGAATTGAGAGATATAAAGTCAGAACTGTGAGATATAAAGTCAGAATTGAGTGATATAAAGTCAGAATTGAGTGATATAAAGTCGGAATTGAGAGATATAAAGTCAGAACTGTGAGATATAAAGTCAGAATTGAGTGATATAAAGTCAGAACTGAGAGATATAAAGTCAGAACTGTGAGATATAAAGTCAGAACTGTGAGATATAAAGTCAGAATTGAGAGATATAAAGTCAGAATTGTGAGACAAAAACTCAGAATTGAGTGATATAAAGTCAGAATTGAGTGATATAAAGTCAGAATTAAGTGATATAAAGTCAGAATTGTGAGACAAAAACTCAGAATTGAGTGATATAAAGTCAGAACTGAGTGATATAAAGTCAGAATTGTGAGATATAAAGTCAGAATTGTGAGATATAAAGTCAGAATTTAGTGATATAAAGTCAGAATTGAGTGATATAAAGTAAGAATTGTGTGATATAAAGTCAGAATCGAGTGATATAAAGTCAGAATCGTGTGACATAAAGTCAGAATCGAGTGATATAAAGTCAGAATTGAGTGATATAAAGTCAGAACTGTGAGATATAAAGTCAGGATTGTGAGATATAAAGTCAGAATTGTGAGATATAAAGTCAGAATTGAGAGATATAAAGTCAGAATCGTGTGACATAAAGTCAGAATCGTGTGACATAAAGTCAGAATCGAGTGATATAAAGTCAGAATTGAGAGATATAAAGTCAGAATTGAGAGATATAAAGTCAGAATCGTGTGACATAAAGTCAGAATCGTGTGACATAAAGTCAGAATCGAGTGATATAAAGTCAGAATTGTGATATATAAAGTCAGAATTGTGTGATATAAAGTCAGAATTGTGAGATATAAAGTCAGAATTGTGTGATATAAAGTCAGAATTGTGAGATATAAAGTCAGAATTGTGTGATATAAAGTCAGAATTGTGAGATATAAAGTCAGAATTGAGTGATATAAAGTCAGAATCATGTGATATAAAGTCAGAATTGTGATATATAAAGTCAGAATTGTGTGATATAAAGTCAGAATTGTGTGATATAAAGTCAGAATTGTGAGATATAAAGTCAGAATTGTGTGATATAAAGTCAGAATTGTGAGATATAAAGTCAGAATTATGTGATATAAAGTCAGAATTGTGTGATATAAAGTCAGAATTGTGAGATATAAAGTCAGAATTATGTGATATAAAGTCAGAATTGTGTGATATAAAGTCAGAATTGTGAGATATAAAGTCAGAATTGTGTGATATAAAGTCAGAATTGTGAGATATAAAGTCAGAATTATGTGATATAAAGTCAGAATTGTGTGATATAAAGTCAGAATTGTGAGATATAAAGTCAGAATTGTGTGATATAAAGTCAGAATTGTGAGATATAAAGTCAGAATTATGTGATATAAAGTCAGAATTGTGTGATATAAAGTCAGAATTGTGAGATATAAAGTCAGAATTGTGTGATATAAAGTCAGAATTGTGAGATATAAAGTCAGAACTGTGAGATATAAAGTCAGAATTGTGAGATATAAAGTCAGAATTGTGTGATATAAAGTCAGAATTGTGTGATATAAAGTCAGAATTGTGAGATATAAAGTCAGAATTGAGAGATATAAAGTCAGAATTGTGAGATATAAAGTCAGAATTGAGTGATATAAAGTCAGAACTGTGAGATATAAAGTCAGAATTGAGAGATATAAAGTCAGAACTGAGAGATATAAAGTCGGAATTGAGAGATATAAAGTCAGAATTGTGAGATATAAAGTCAGAATTGAGTGATATAAAGTCAGAACTGAGAGATATAAAGTCAGAACTGTGAGATATAAAGTCAGAACTGTGAGATATAAAGTCAGAATTGAGAGATATAAAGTCAGAACTGTGAGATATAAAGTCAGAATTGAGAGATATAAAGTCAGAACTGAGAGATATAAAGTCGGAATTGAGAGATATAAAGTCAGAATTGAGTGATATAAAGTCGGATTTGAGAGATATAAAGTCAGAATTGTGAGATATAAAGTCAGAATTGAGTGATATAAAGTCGGAATTGAGAGATATAAAGTCAGAACTGTGAGATATAAAGTCAGAATTGAGTGATATAAAGTCAGAACTGAGAGATATAAAGTCAGAATTGTGAGATATAAAGTCAGAATTGAGAGATATAAAGTCAGAATTGTGAGATATAAAGTCAGAATTGAGTGATATAAAGTCAGAATTGAGAGATATAAAGTCAGAATTGAGAGATATAAAGTCAGAACTGAGAGATATAAAGTCGGAATTGAGAGATATAAAGTCAGAATTGTGAGATATAAAGTCAGAATTGAGAGATATAAAGTCAGAATTGTGAGATATAAAGTCAGAATTGAGAGATATAAAGTCAGAATTGTGAGATATAAAGTCAGAATTGAGTGATATAAAGTCAGAACTGTGAGATATAAAGTCAGAATTGAGAGATATAAAGTCAGAACTGAGAGATATAAAGTCGGAATTGAGAGATATAAAGTCAGAATTGTGAGATATAAAGTCAGAATTGAGAGATATAAAGTCAGAATTGTGAGATATAAAGTCAGAATTGAGAGATATAAAGTCAGAATTGTGAGATATAAAGTCAGAATTGAGTGATATAAAGTCAGAACTGTGAGATATAAAGTCAGAATTGAGAGATATAAAGTCAGAACTGAGTGATATAAAGTCGGATTTGAGAGATATAAAGTCAGAATTGTGAGATATAAAGTCAGAATTGAGTGATATAAAGTCGGAATTGAGAGATATAAAGTCAGAACTGTGAGATATAAAGTCAGAATTGAGTGATATAAAGTCAGAACTGAGAGATATAAAGTCAGAATTGTGAGATATAAAGTCAGAATTGAGAGATATAAAGTCAGAATTGTGAGATATAAAGTCAGAATTGAGTGATATAAAGTCGGAATTGAGAGATATAAAGTCAGAACTGTGAGATATAAAGTCAGAATTGAGTGATATAAAGTCAGAACTGAGAGATATAAAGTCAGAACTGTGAGATATAAAGTCAGAACTGTGAGATATAAAGTCAGAATTGAGAGATATAAAGTCAGAATTGTGAGACAAAAACTCAGAATTGAGTGATATAAAGTCAGAATTGAGTGATATAAAGTCAGAATTGTGAGATATAAAGTCAGAATTGAGTGATATAAAGTCGGAATTGAGAGATATAAAGTCAGAACTGTGAGATATAAAGTCAGAATTGAGTGATATAAAGTCAGAATTGAGTGATATAAAGTCGGAATTGAGAGATATAAAGTCAGAACTGTGAGATATAAAGTCAGAATTGAGTGATATAAAGTCAGAACTGAGAGATATAAAGTCAGAACTGTGAGATATAAAGTCAGAACTGTGAGATATAAAGTCAGAATTGAGAGATATAAAGTCAGAATTGTGAGACAAAAACTCAGAATTGAGTGATATAAAGTCAGAATTGAGTGATATAAAGTCAGAATTGAGTGATATAAAGTCAGAATTGTGAGACAAAAACTCAGAATTGAGTGATATAAAGTCAGAACTGAGTGATATAAAGTCAGAATTGTGAGATATAAAGTCAGAATTGTGAGATATAAAGTCAGAATTTAGTGATATAAAGTCAGAATTGAGTGATATAAAGTAAGAATTGTGTGATATAAAGTCAGAATCGAGTGATATAAAGTCAGAATCGTGTGACATAAAGTCAGAATCGAGTGATATAAAGTCAGAATTGAGTGATATAAAGTCAGAACTGTGAGATATAAAGTCAGGATTGTGAGATATAAAGTCAGAATTGTGAGATATAAAGTCAGAATTGAGAGATATAAAGTCAGAATCGTGTGACATAAAGTCAGAATCGTGTGACATAAAGTCAGAATCGAGTGATATAAAGTCAGAATTGAGAGATATAAAGTCAGAATTGAGAGATATAAAGTCAGAATCGTGTGACATAAAGTCAGAATCGTGTGACATAAAGTCAGAATCGAGTGATATAAAGTCAGAATTGAGAGATATAAAGTCAGAATTGTGAGATATAAAGTCAGAATTGTGAGATATAAAGTCAGAATTGTGAGATATAAAGTCAGAATTGTGTGATATAAAGTCAGAATTGTGTGATATAAAGTCAGAATTGTGAGATATAAAGTCAGAACTGAGAGATATAAAGTCAGAATTGTGAGATATAAAGTCAGAATTGTGAGATATAAAGTCAGAACTGAGAGATATAAAGTCAGAATTGAGTGATATAAAGTCAGAATTGAGAGATATAAAGTCAGAATTGTGAGATATAAAGTCAGAATTGAGAGATATAAAGTCAGAATTGTGAGATATAAAGTCAGAATTGTGAGATATAAAGTCAGAATTGTGTGATATAAAGTCAGAATTGAGAGATATAAAGTCAGAATTGTGAGATATAAAGTCAGAACTGAGAGATATAAAGTCAGAATTGAGTGATATAAAGTCAGAATTGAGAGATATAAAGTCAGAATTGTGAGATATAAAGTCAGAATTGTGAGATATAAAGTCAGAACTGAGAGATATAAAGTCAGAATTGAGTGATATAAAGTCAGAATTGAGAGATATAAAGTCAGAATTGTGAGATATAAAGTCAGAATTGAGAGATATAAAGTCAGAATTGAGAGATATAAAGTCAGAATTGTGAGATATAAAGTCAGAATTGTGTGATATAAAGTCAGAATTGAGAGATATAAAGTCAGAATTGAGAGATATAAAGTCAGAATTGTGAGATATAAAGTCAGAATTGTGTGATATAAAGTCAGAATTGTGAGATATAAAGTCAGAACTGAGAGATATAAAGTCAGAATTGAGTGATATAAAGTCAGAATTGAGAGATATAAAGTCAGAATTGAGAGATATAAAGTCAGAATTGTGAGATATAAAGTCAGAATTGAGTGATATAAAGTCGGAATTGAGAGATATAAAGTCAGAACTGTGAGATATAAAGTCAGAATTGAGTGATATAAAGTCAGAACTGAGAGATATAAAGTCAGAATTGTGAGATATAAAGTCAGAATTGAGTGATATAAAATCAGAATTGAGTGATATAAAGTCAGAATTGTGAGATATAAAGTCAGAATTGTGAGATATAAAGTCAGAATTGAGTGATATAAAGTCAGAATTGAGTGATATAAAGTCAGAATTGTGAGATATAAAGTCAGAATCGAGTGATATAAAGTCAGAATCATGTGACATAAAGTCAGAATCGAGTGATATAAAGTCAGAATTGAGTGATATAAAGTCAGAATTGAGAGATATAAAGTCAGAATTGTGAGATATAAAGTCAGAATTGTGAGATATAAAGTCAGAATTGTGAGATATAAAGTCAGAATTGTGTGATATAAAGTCAGAATTGTGAGATATAAAGTCAGAATTGAGTGATATAAAGTCAGAACTGTGAGATATAAAGTCAGAATTGAGAGATATAAAGTCAGAACTGAGAGATATAAAGTCGGAATTGAGAGATATAAAGTCAGAACTGTGAGATATAAAGTCAGAATTGAGTGATATAAAGTCAGAACTGAGAGATATAAAGTCAGAACTGTGAGATATAAAGTCAGAACTGTGAGATATAAAGTCAGAATTGAGAGATATAAAGTCAGAACTGAGAGATATAAAGTCGGAATTGAGAGATATAAAGTCAGAATTGAGTGATATAAAGTCGGATTTGAGAGATATAAAGTCAGAATTGTGAGATATAAAGTCAGAATTGAGTGATATAAAGTCGGAATTGAGAGATATAAAGTCAGAACTGTGAGATATAAAGTCAGAATTGAGTGATATAAAGTCAGAACTGAGAGATATAAAGTCAGAATTGTGAGATATAAAGTCAGAATTGAGAGATATAAAGTCAGAATTGTGAGATATAAAGTCAGAATTGAGTGATATAAAGTCGGAATTGAGAGATATAAAGTCAGAACTGTGAGATATAAAGTCAGAATTGAGTGATATAAAGTCAGAATTGAGAGATATAAAGTCAGAATTGTGAGACAAAAAGTCAGAATTGAGTGATATAAAGTCAGAATTGAGTGATATAAAGTCAGAATTGAGTGATATAAAGTCAGAATTGAGTGATATAAAGTAAGAATTGTGTGATATAAAGTCAGAATCGTGTGACATAAAGTCAGAATCGTGTGACATAAAGTCAGAATCGAGTGATATAAAGTCAGAATTGAGTGATATAAAGTCAGAATTGAGAGATATAAAGTCAGAATCGTGTGACATAAAGTCAGAATCGTGTGACAAAGTCAGAATCGAGTGATATAAAGTCAGAATTGAGAGATATAAAGTCAGAATTGTGAGATATAAAGTCAGAATTGTGAGATATAAAGTCAGAATTGTGAGATATAAAGTCAGAATTGTGTGATATAAAGTCAGAATTGTGTGATATAAAGTCAGAATTGTGAGATATAAAGTCAGAATTGAGAGATATAAAGTCAGAATTGAGTGATATAAAGTCGGAATTGAGAGATATAAAGTCAGAACTGTGAGATATAAAGTCAGAATTGAGTGATATAAAGTCAGAACTGAGAGATATAAAGTCAGAATTGTGAGATATAAAGTCAGAATTGAGTGATATAAAATCAGAATTGAGTGATATAAAGTCAGAACTGTGAGATATAAAGTCAGAATTGAGAGATATAAAGTCAGAATTGTGAGATAAAAAGTCAGAATTGAGTGATATAAAGTCAGAATTGAGTGATATAAAGTCAGAATTGAGTGATATAAAGTCAGAATTGTGAGATATAAAGTCAGAATTGTGAGATATAAAGTCAGAATTGAGTGATATAAAGTCAGAATTGAGTGATATAAAGTCAGAATTGTGAGATATAAAGTCAGAATCGAGTGATATAAAGTCAGAATCGTGTGACATAAAGTCAGAATCGAGTGATATAAAGTCAGAATTGAGTGATATAAAGTCAGAATTGAGAGATATAAAGTCAGAATTGTGAGATATAAAGTCAGAATTGAGTGATATAAAGTCAGAATTGAGTGATATAAAGTCAGAATTGTGAGATATAAAGTCAGAATCGAGTGATATAAAGTCAGAATCGTGTGACATAAAGTCAGAATTGTGTGATATAAAGTCAGAATTGTGAGATATAAAGTCAGAATCGAGTGATATAAAGTCAGAATTGAGTGATATAAAGTCAGAATTGAGAGATATAAAGTCAGAATTGTGAGATATAAAGTCAGAATTGTGA
This sequence comes from Rhinogobio ventralis, assembly GCA_039654625.1. NCBI lineage: Eukaryota > Metazoa > Chordata > Actinopteri > Cypriniformes > Gobionidae > Rhinogobio > Rhinogobio ventralis. The sequence continues at coordinate 4,099,187 of CM077216.1, forward strand.
GATATAAAGTCAGAATCGAGTGATATAAAGTCAGAATTGAGTGATATAAAGTCAGAATTGAGTGATATAAAGTCAGAATTGTGAGATATAAAGTCAGAATCGAGTGATATAAAGTCAGAATTGAGTGATATAAAGTCAGAATTGAGAGATATAAAGTCAGAATTGTGAGATATAAAGTCAGAATTGTGAGATATAAAGTCAGAATTGTGAGATATAAAGTCAGAATTGTGAGATATAAAGTCAGAATCGAGTGATATAAAGTCAGAATTGAGTGATATAAAGTCAGAATTGAGAGATATAAAGTCAGAATTGTGAGATATAAAGTCAGAATTGTGAGATATAAAGTCAGAATTGTGAGATATAAAGTCAGAATTGTGTGATATAAAGTCAGAATTGTGAGATATAAAGTCAGAATTGAGAGATATAAAGTCAGAATTGTGAGATATAAAGTCGGAATTGAGAGATATAAAGTCAGAACTGTGAGATATAAAGTCAGAACTGAGAGATATAAAGTCAGAACTGTGAGATATAAAGTCAGAATTGAGTGATATAAAGTCAGAACTGAGAGATATAAAGTCAGAACTGTGAGATATAAAGTCAGAACTGAGAGATATAAAGTCGGAATTGAGAGATATAAAGTCAGAATTGAGTGATATAAAGTCAGAACTGAGAGATATAAAGTCGGAATTGAGAGATATAAAGTCAGAACTGAGAGATATAAAGTCGGAATTGAGAGATATAAAGTCAGAACTGTGAGATATAAAGTCAGAATTGAGTGATATAAAGTCAGAACTGAGAGATATAAAGTCAGAACTGTGAGATATAAAGTCAGAACTGTGAGATATAAAGTCAGAATTGAGAGATATAAAGTCAGAACTGTGAGATATAAAGTCAGAATTGAGAGATATAAAGTCAGAACTGAGAGATATAAAGTCGGAATTGAGAGATATAAAGTCAGAACTGAGAGATATAAAGACGGAATTGAGAGATATAAAGTCAGAATTGAGTGATATAAAGTCGGATTTGAGAGATATAAAGTCAGAATTGTGAGATATAAAGTCAGAATTGAGTGATATAAAGTCGGAATTGAGAGATATAAAGTCAGAACTGTGAGATATAAAGTCAGAATTGAGTGATATAAAGTCAGAACTGAGAGATATAAAGTCAGAATTGTGAGATATAAAGTCAGAATTGAGAGATATAAAGTCAGAATTGTGAGATATAAAGTCAGAATTGAGTGATATAAAGTCAGAATTGAGAGATATAAAGTCAGAACTGTGAGATATAAAGTCAGAATTGAGAGATATAAAGTCAGAACTGAGAGATATAAAGTCGGAATTGAGAGATATAAAGTCAGAATTGAGTGATATAAAGTCGGATTTGAGAGATATAAAGTCAGAATTGTGAGATATAAAGTCAGAATTGAGTGATATAAAGTCGGAATTGAGAGATATAAAGTCAGAACTGTGAGATATAAAGTCAGAATTGAGTGATATAAAGTCAGAACTGAGAGATATAAAGTCAGAATTGTGAGATATAAAGTCAGAATTGAGAGATATAAAGTCAGAATTGTGAGATATAAAGTCAGAATTGAGTGATATAAAGTCGGAATTGAGAGATATAGTCAGAACTGTGAGATATAAAGTCAGAATTGAGTGATATAAAGTCAGAACTGAGAGATATAAAGTCAGAATTGTGAGATATAAAGTCAGAATTGAGTCATATAAAATCAGAATTGAGTGATATAAAGTCAGAACTGTGAGATATAAAGTCAGAATTGAGAGATATAAAGTCAGAATTGAGTGATATAAAGTCGGAATTGAGAGATATAAAGTCAGAACTGTGAGATATAAAGTCAGAATTGAGTGATATAAAGTCAGAACTGAGAGATATAAAGTCAGAATTGTGAGATATAAAGTCAGAATTGAGAGATATAAAGTCAGAATTGTGAGATATAAAGTCAGAATTGAGTGATATAAAGTCAGAATTGAGAGATATAAAGTCAGAACTGTGAGATATAAAGTCAGAATTGAGAGATATAAAGTCAGAACTGAGAGATATAAAGTCGGAATTGAGAGATATAAAGTCAGAATTGAGTGATATAAAGTCGGATTTGAGAGATATAAAGTCAGAATTGTGAGATATAAAGTCAGAATTGAGTGATATAAAGTCGGAATTGAGAGATATAAAGTCAGAACTGTGAGATATAAAGTCAGAATTGAGTGATATAAAGTCAGAACTGAGAGATATAAAGTCAGAATTGTGAGATATAAAGTCAGAATTGAGAGATATAAAGTCAGAATTGTGAGATATAAAGTCAGAATTGAGTGATATAAAGTCGGAATTGAGAGATATAGTCAGAACTGTGAGATATAAAGTCAGAATTGAGTGATATAAAGTCAGAACTGAGAGATATAAAGTCAGAATTGTGAGATATAAAGTCAGAATTGAGTCATATAAAATCAGAATTGAGTGATATAAAGTCAGAACTGTGAGATATAAAGTCAGAATTGAGAGATATAAAGTCAGAATTGTGAGACAAAAAGTCAGAATTGAGTGATATAAAGTCAGAATTGAGTGATATAAAGTCAGAATTGAGTGATATAAAGTCAGAATTGTGAGATATAAAGTCAGAATTGTGAGATATAAAGTCAGAATTTAGTGATATAAAGTCAGAATTGAGTGATATAAAGTAAGAATTGTGTGATATAAAGTCAGAATCGAGTGATATAAAGTCAGAATCGTGTGACATAAAGTCAGAATCGAGTGATATAAAGTCAGAATTGAGTGATATAAAGTCAGAATTGAGAGATATAAAGTCAGAATCGTGTGACATAAAGTCAGAATCGTGTGACATAAAGTCAGAATCGAGTGATATAAAGTCAGAATTGTGAGATATAAAGTCAGAATTGTGAGATATAAAGTCAGAATTGTGAGATATAAAGTCAGAATTGTGTGATATAAAGTCAGAATTGTGTGATATAAAGTCAGAATTGTGAGATATAAAGTCAGAACTGAGAGATATAAAGTCAGAATTGAGAGATATAAAGTCAGAATTGTGAGATATAAAGTCGGAATTGAGAGATATAAAGTCAGAACTGAGAGATATAAAGTCAGAATTGTGAGATATAAAGTCAGAACTGAGAGATATAAAGTCAGAATTGAGTGATATAAAGTCAGAATTGTGAGATATAAAGTCAGAATTGTGAGATATAAAGTCAGAATTGAGAGATATAAAGTCAGAATTGTGAGATATAAAGTCAGAACTGAGAGATATAAAGTCAGAACTGAGAGATATAAAGTCAGAACTGAGTGATATAAAGTCAGAATTGTGAGATATAAAGTCAGAATTGTGAGATATAAAGTCAGAATTGAGAGATATAAAGTCAGAATTGTGAGATATAAAGTCAGAACTGAGAGATATAAAGTCAGAACTGAGAGATATAAAGTCAGAATTGAGAGATATAAAGTCAGAATTGTGAGATATAAAGTCAGAACTGAGAGATATAAAGTCAGAACTGAGAGATATAAAGTCAGAATTGAGTGATATAAAGTCGGAATTGAGAGATATAAAGTCAGAATTGAGTGATATAAAGTCAGAATTGAGAGATATAAAGTCAGAATTGAGAGATATAAAGTCAGAATTGTGAGATATAAAGTCAGAATTGAGTGATATAAAGTCGGAATTGAGAGATATAAAGTCAGAACTGTGAGATATAAAGTCAGAATTGAGTGATATAAAGTCAGAACTGAGAGATATAAAGTCAGAATTGTGAGATATAAAGTCAGAATTGAGTGATATAAAATCAGAATTGAGTGATATAAAGTCAGAACTGTGAGATATAAAGTCAGAATTGAGAGATATAAAGTAAGAATTGTGAGATAAAAAGTCAGAATTGAGTGATATAAAGTCAGAATTGAGTGATATAAAGTCAGAATTGAGTGATATAAAGTCAGAATTGTGAGATATAAAGTCAGAATTGAGTGATATAAAGTCAGAATTGTGAGATATAAAGTCAGAATTGAGTGATATAAAATCAGAATTGAGTGATATAAAGTCAGAACTGTGAGATATAAAGTCAGAATTGAGAGATATAAAGTCAGAATTGTGAGATAAAAAGTCAGAATTGAGTGATATAAAGTCAGAACTGTGAGATATAAAGTCAGAATTGAGAGATATAAAGTCAGAATTGTGAGATATAAAGTCAGAACTGAGAGATATAAAGTCAGAATTGTGAGATATAAAGTCAGAATTGAGTGATATAAAATCAGAATTGAGTGATATAAAGTCAGAACTGTGAGATATAAAGTCAGAATTGAGAGATATAAAGTCAGAATTGTGAGATAAAAAGTCAGAATTGAGTGATATAAAGTCAGAATTGTGAGATATAAAGTCAGAATTGAGTGATATAAAGTCAGAATTGTGAGATATAAAGTCAGAATTGTGAGATATAAAGTCAGAATTGAGTGATATAAAGTCAGAATTGAGTGATATAAAGTCAGAATTGTGAGATATAAAGTCAGAATCGAGTGATATAAAGTCAGAATCGTGTGACATAAAGTCAGAATCGAGTGATATAAAGTCAGAATTGAGTGATATAAAGTCAGAATTGAGAGATATAAAGTCAGAATTGTGAGATATAAAGTCAGAATTGTGAGATATAAAGTCAGAATTGTGAGATATAAAGTCAGAATTGTGTGATATAAAGTCAGAATTGTGAGATATAAAGTCAGAATTTAGTGATATAAAGTCAGAACTGTGAGATATAAAGTCAGAATTGAGAGATATAAAGTCAGAATTGTGAGATATAAAGTCAGAATTGAGTGATATAAAATCAGAATTGAGTGATATAAAGTCAGAACTGTGAGATATAAAGTCAGAATTGAGAGATATAAAGTCAGAATTGTGAGATAAAAAGTCAGAATTGAGTGATATAAAGTCAGAATTGAGTGATATAAAGTCAGAACTGTGAGATATAAAGTCAGAACTGAGAGATATAAAGTCAGAATTGTGAGATATAAAGTCAGAATTGAGTGATATAAAATCAGAATTGAGTGATATAAAGTCAGAACTGTGAGATATAAAGTCAGAATTGAGAGATATAAAGTCAGAATTGTGAGATAAAAAGTCAGAATTGAGTGATATAAAGTCAGAATTGAGTGATATAAAGTCAGAACTGTGAGATATAAAGTCGGAATTGAGAGATATAAAGTCAGAACTGTGAGATATAAAGTCAGAATTGAGTGATATAAAGTCAGAACTGAGAGATATAAAGTCAGAACTGTGAGATATAAAGTCAGAACTGTGAGATATAAAGTCAGAATTGAGAGATATAAAGTCAGAACTGTGAGATATAAAGTCAGAATTGAGAGATATAAAGTCAGAACTGAGAGATATAAAGTCGGAATTGAGAGATATAAAGTCAGAATTGAGTGATATAAAGTCGGATTTGAGAGATATAAAGTCAGAATTGTGAGATATAAAGTCAGAATTGAGTGATATAAAGTCGGAATTGAGAGATATAAAGTCAGAACTGTGAGATATAAAGTCAGAATTGAGTGATATAAAGTCAGAACTGAGAGATATAAAGTCAGAATTGTGAGATATAAAGTCAGAATTGAGAGATATAAAGTAAGAATTGTGAGATATAAAGTCAGAATTGAGTGATATAAAGTCAGAATTGAGAGATATAAAGTCAGAACTGTGAGATATAAAGTCAGAATTGAGAGATATAAAGTCAGAACTGAGAGATATAAAGTCGGAATTGAGAGATATAAAGTCAGAATTGTGAGATATAAAGTCAGAATTGAGTGATATAAAGTCGGAATTGAGAGATATAAAGTCAGAACTGAGAGATATAAAGTCAGAATTGTGAGATATAAAGTCAGAATTGAGAGATATAAAGTCAGAATTGTGAGATATAAAGTCAGAATTGAGTGATATAAAGTCGGAATTGAGAGATATAAAGTCAGAACTGTGAGATATAAAGTCAGAATTGAGTGATATAAAGTCAGAATTGAGAGATATAAAGTCAGAATTGTGAGACAAAAAGTCAGAATTGAGTGATATAAAGTCAGAATTGAGTGATATAAAGTCAGAATTGAGTGATATAAAGTCAGAATTGAGTGATATAAAGTAAGAATTGTGTGATATAAAGTCAGAATCGTGTGACAAAGTCAGAATCGTGTGACATAAAGTCAGAATCGAGTGATATAAAGTCAGAATTGAGAGATATAAAGTCAGAATCGTGAGATATAAAGTCAGAATCGAGTGATATAAAGTCAGAATTGAGTGATATAAAGTCAGAATTGTGTGATATAAAGTCAGAATCGTGTGACATAAAGTCAGAATCGTGTGACAAAGTCAGAATCGAGTGATATAAAGTCAGAATTGAGAGATATAAAGTCAGAATTGTGAGATATAAAGTCAGAATTGTGAGATATAAAGTCAGAATTGTGTGATATAAAGTCAGAATTGTGTGATATAAAGTCAGAATTGTGAGATATAAAGTCAGAACTGAGAGATATAAAGTCGGAATTGAGAGATATAAAGTCAGAATTGAGTGATATAAAGTCAGAATTGAGAGATATAAAGTCAGAATTGAGAGATATAAAGTCAGAATTGTGAGATATAAAGTCAGAATTGAGTGATATAAAGTCAGAATTGAGAGATATAAAGTCAGAATTGAGAGATATAAAGTCAGAATTGTGAGATATAAAGTCAGAATTGAGTGATATAAAGTCGGAATTGAGAGATATAAAGTCAGAACTGTGAGATATAAAGTCAGAATTGAGTGATATAAAGTCAGAACTGAGAGATATAAAGTCAGAATTGTGAGATATAAAGTCAGAATTGAGTGATATAAAATCAGAATTGAGTGATATAAAGTCAGAACTGTGAGATATAAAGTCAGAATTGAGAGATATAAAGTCAGAATTGTGAGATAAAAAGTCAGAATTGAGTGATATAAAGTCAGAATTGAGTGATATAAAGTCAGAATTGAGTGATATAAAGTCAGAATTGTGAGATATAAAGTCAGAATTGTGAGATATAAAGTCAGAATTGAGTGATATAAAGTCAGAATTGAGTGATATAAAGTCAGAATTGTGAGATATAAAGTCAGAATCGAGTGATATAAAGTCAGAATCGTGTGACATAAAGTCAGAATCGAGTGATATAAAGTCAGAATTGAGTGATATAAAGTCAGAATTGAGAGATATAAAGTCAGAATTGTGAGATATAAAGTCAGAATTGAGTGATATAAAGTCAGAATTGAGTGATATAAAGTCAGAATTGTGAGATATAAAGTCAGAATCGAGTGATATAAAGTCAGAATCGTGTGACATAAAGTCAGAATCGAGTGATATAAAGTCAGAATTGAGTGATATAAAGTCAGAATTGAGAGATATAAAGTCAGAATTGTGAGATATAAAGTCAGAATTGTGAGATATAAAGTCAGAATTGTGAGATATAAAGTCAGAATTGTGAGATATAAAGTCAGAATTGTGTGATATAAAGTCAGAATTGTGAGATATAAAGTCAGAATTGTGAGATATAAAGTCAGAATTGTGTGATATAAAGTCAGAATTGTGAGATATAAAGTCAGAATTGTGAGATATAAAGTCAGAATTGTGAGATATAAAGTCAAAATTGTGTGATATAAAGTCAAAATTGTGTGATATAAAGTCAGAATTGAGTGATATAAAGTCAAAATTGTGTGATATAAAGTCAGAATTGAGTGATATAAAGTCAGAATTGAGAGATATAAAGTCAGAACTGTGAGATATAAAGTCAGAATTGAGTGATATAAAGTCAGAATTGAGAGATATAAAGTCAAAATTGTGTGATATAAAGTCAAAATTGTGTGATATAAAGTCAGAATTGAGTGATATAAAGCCAAAATTGTGTGATATAAAGTCAGAATTGAGTGATATAAAGTCAGAATTGAGAGATATAAAGTCAGAACTGTGAGATATAAAGTCAGAATTGAGTGATATAAAGTCAGAATTGTGAGATATAAAGTCAGAATTGAGTGATATAAAATCAGAATTGAGTGATATAAAGTCAGAACTGTGAGATATAAAGTCAGAATTGTGAGATATAAAGTCAGAATTGAGTGATATAAAGTCAGAACTGTGAGATATAAAGTCAGAATTGAGAGATATAAAGTCAGAATTGAGTGATATAAAGTCAGAACTGTGAGATATAAAGTCAGAATTGAGAGATATAAAATCAGAATTGAGTGATATAAAGTCAGAACTGTGAGATATAAAGTCAGAATTGAGAGATATAAAGTCAGAATTGTGAGATAAAAAGTCAGAATTGAGTGATATAAAGTCAGAATTGAGTGATATAAAGTCAGAATTGAGTGATATAAAGTCAGAATTGTGAGATATAAAGTCAGAATTGAGTGATATAAAGTCAGAACTGTGAGATATAAAGTCAGAACTGTGAGATATAAAGTCAGAATTGTGAGATAAAAAGTCAGAATTGAGTGATATAAAGTCAGAATTGAGTGATATAAAGTCAGAATTGAGTGATATAAAGTCAGAATTGTGAGATATAAAGTCAGAATTGTGAGATATAAAGTCAGAATTGAGTGATATAAAGTCAGAATTCTGTGATATAAAGTCAGAATTGTGAGATATAAAGTCAGAATCGAGTGATATAAAGTCAGAATCGTGTGACAAAGTCAGAATCGAGTGATATAAAGTCAGAATTGAGTGATATAAAGTCAGAATTGAGAGATATAAAGTCAGAATTGTGAGATATAAAGTCAAAATTGTGAGATATAAAGTCAGAATTGTGAGATATAAAGTCAGAATTGTGAGATATAAAGTCAGAATTGTGTGATATAAAGTCAGAATTGTGAGATATAAAGTCAGAATTGTGAGATATAAAGTCAGAATTGTGTGATATAAAGTCAGAATTGTGAGATATAAAGTCAGAATTGTGAGATATAAAGTTAGAATTGAGTGATATAAAGTCAGAATTGTGTGATATAAAGTCAGAATTGTGAGATATAAAGTCAAAATTGTGTGATATAAAGTCAGAATTGAGAAATATGAAGTCAGAATTGTGAGATATAAAGTCAGAATTGTGAGATATAAAGTCAGAATTGTGTGACATAAAGTCAGAATCGAGTGATATAAAGTCAGAATTGAGTGATATAAAGTCAGAATTGAGAGATATAAGTCAGAATTGTGAGATATAAAGTCAGAATTGAGTGATATAAAGTCAGAATTGAGTGATATAAAGTCAGAATTGTGAGATATAAAGTCAGAATCGAGTGATATAAAGTCAGAATCGTGTGACATAAAGTCAGAATCGAGTGATATAAAGTCAGAATTGAGTGATATAAAGTCAGAATTGAGAGATATAAAGTCAGAATTGTGAGATATAAAGTCAGAATTGTGAGATATAAAGTCAGAATTGTGAGATATAAAGTCAGAATTGTGAGATATAAAGTCAGAATTGTGTGATATAAAGTCAGAATTGTGAGATATAAAGTCAGAATTGTGAGATATAAAGTCAGAATTGAGTGATATAAAGTCAGAATTGTGTGATATAAAGTCAGAATTGTGAGATATAAAGTCAGAATTGTGAGATATAAAGTCAGAATTGTGAGATATAAAGTCAGAATTGTGAGATATAAAGTCAGAATTGTGTGATATAAAGTCAGAATTGTGAGATATAAAGTCAGAATTGTGAGATATAAAGTCAGAATTGTGTGATATAAAGTCAAAATTGTGTGATATAAAGTCAAAATTGTGTGATATAAAGTCAGAATTGAGTGATATAAAGTCAGAATTGAGAGATATAAAGTCAAAATTGTGTGATATAAAGTCAGAATTGAGTGATATAAAGTCAGAATTGAGAGATATAAAGTCAGAACTGTGAGATATAAAGTCAGAATTGAGTGATATAAAGTCAGAATTGTGAGATATAAAGTCAGAATTGAGTGATATAAAATCAGAATTGAGTGATATAAAGTCAGAACTGTGAGATATAAAGTCAGAATTGTGAGATATAAAGTCAGAATTGAGTGATATAAAGTCAGAACTGTGAGATATAAAGTCAGAATTGAGAGATATAAAGTCAGAATTGAGTGATATAAAGTCAGAACTGTGAGATATAAAGTCAGAATTGAGAGATATAAATCAGAATTGAGTGATATAAAGTCAGAACTGTGAGATATAAAGTCAGAATTGAGAGATATAAAGTCAGAATTGTGAGATAAAAAGTCAGAATTGAGTGATATAAAGTCAGAATTGAGTGATATAAAGTCAGAATTGAGTGATATAAAGTCAGAATTGTGAGATATAAAGTCAGAACTGAGAGATATAAAGTCAGAACTGTGAGATATAAAGTCAGAATTGTGAGATAAAAAGTCAGAATTGAGTGATATAAAGTCAGAATTGAGTGATATAAAGTTCAGAATTGAGTGATATAAAGTCAGAATTGTGAGATATAAAGTCAGAATTGTGAGATATAAAGTCAGAATTGAGTGATATAAAGTCAGAATTCTGTGATATAAAGTCAGAATTGTGAGATATAAAGTCAGAATCGAGTGATATAAAGTCAGAATCGTGTGACAAAGTCAGAATCGAGTGATATAAAGTCAGAATTGAGTGATATAAAGTCAGAATTGAGAGATATAAAGTCAGAATTGTGAGATATAAAGTCAAAATTGTGAGATATAAAGTCAGAATTGTGAGATATAAAGTCAGAATTGTGAGATATAAAGTCAGAATTGTGTGATATAAAGTCAGAATTGTGAGATATAAAGTCAGAATTGTGAGATATAAAGTCAGAATTGTGTGATATAAAGTCAGAATTGTGAGATATAAAGTCAGAATTGTGAGATATAAAGTTAGAATTGAGTGATATAAAGTCAGAATTGTGTGATATAAAGTCAGAATTGTGAGATATAAAGTCAAAATTGTGTGATATAAAGTCAGAATTGTGAGATATAAAGTCAGAATTGTGAGATATAAAGTCAGAATTGTGAGATATAAAGTCAGAATTGTGTGATATAAAGTCAGAATTGTGAGATATAAAGTCAGAATTGTGAGATATAAAGTCAGAATTGTGTAATATAAAGTCAGAATTGTGAGATATAAAGTCAGAATTGTGTGATATAAAGTCAGAATTGTGAGATATAAAGTCAGAATTGTGAGATATAAAGTCAGAATTGTGAGATATAAAGTCAGAATTGTGAGATATAAAGTCAGAATTGAGAGATATAAAGTCAGAATTGTGTGATATAAAGTCAGAATTGTGTGATATAAAGTCAGAATTGTGAGATATAAAGTCAGAATTGTGTGATATAAAGTCAGAATTGTGAGATATAAAGTCAGAATTGTGAGATATAAAGTCAGAATTGAGAGATATAAAGTCAGAATTGTGAGATATAAAGTCAGAATTGAGTGATATAAAGTCGGAATTGAGAGATATAAAGTCAGAACTGTGAGATATAAAGTCAGAATTGAGTGATATAAAGTCAGAACTGAGAGATATAAAGTCAGAATTGTGAGATATAAAATCAGAATTGAGTGATATAAAGTCAGAACTGTGAGATATAAAGTCAGAATTGAGAGATATAAAGTCAGAATTGTGAGATAAAAAGTCAGAATTGAGTGATATAAAGTCAGAATTGAGTGATATAAAGTCAGAATTGAGTGATATAAAGTCAGAATTGTGAGATATAAAGTCAGAATTGTGAGATATAAAGTCAGAATTGAGTGATATAAAGTCAGAATTGAGTGATATAAGTCAGAATTGTGAGATATAAAGTCAGAATCGAGTGATATAAAGTCAGAATCGTGTGACATAAAGTCAGAATCGAGTGATATAAAGTCAGAATTGAGTGATATAAAGTCAGAATTGAGAGATATAAAGTCAGAATTGTGAGATATAAAGTCAGAATTGTGAGATATAAAGTCAGAATTGTGAGATATAAAGTCAGAATTGTGTGATATAAAGTCAGAATTGTGAGATATAAAGTCAGAATTGTGAGATATAAAGTCAGAATTGTGAGATATAAAGTCAGAATTGTGAGATATAAAGTCAGAATTGAGTGATATAAAGTCAGAATTGTGAGATATAAAGTCAGAATTGTGAGATATAAAGTCAAAATTGTGTGATATAAAGTCAGAATTGAGTGATATAAAGTCAGAATTGTGAGATATAAAGTCAGAATGAGTGATATAAAGTCAGAATTGAGTGATATAAAGTCAGAATTGAGTGATATAAAGTCAGAATTGTGAGATATAAAGTCAGAATTGTGAGATATAAAGTCAGAATTGAGTGATATAAAGTCAGAATTGAGTGATATAAAGTCAGAATTGAGAGATATAAAGTCAGAATTGTGAGATATAAAGTCAAAATTGTGAGATATAAAGTCAGAATTGTGAGATATAAAGTCAGAATTGTGAGATATAAAGTCAGAATTGTGTGATATAAAGTCAGAATTGTGAGATATAAAGTCAGAATTGTGAGATATAAAGTCAGAATTGTGTGATATAAAGTCAGAATTGTGAGATATAAAGTCAGAATTGTGAGATATAAAGTTAGAATTGAGTGATATAAAGTCAGAATTGTGAGATATAAAGTCAAAATTGTGTGATATAAAGTCAGAATTGAGAAATATGAAGTTAGAATTGAGTGATATAAAGTCAGAATTGTGTGATATAAAGTCAGAATTGTGAGATATAAAGTCAGAATTGTGTGATATAAAGTCAGAATTGTGAGATATAAAGTCAGAATTGTGAGATATAAAGTCAAAATTGTGTGATATAAAGTCAGAATTGTGAGATATAAAGTCAGAATTGTGTGATATAAAGTCAGAATTGTGAGATATAAAGTCAAAATTGTGTGATATAAAGTCAGAATTGAGAAATATGAAGTCAGAATTGTGAGATATAAAGTCAGAATTGTGAGATATAAAGTCAGAATTGTGTGATATAAAGTCAGAATTGTGTAATATAAAGTTAGAATTGTGAGATATAAAGTCAGAATTGTGTGATATAAAGTCAGAATTGTGTGATATAAAGTCAGAATTGTGAGATATAAAGTCAGAATTGAGAGATATAAAGTCAGAATTGTGAGATATAAAGTCAGAACTGTGAGATATAAAGTCAGAATTGAGTGATATAAAGTCGGAATTGAGAGATATAAAGTCAGAACTGTGAGATATAAAGTCAGAATTGAGTGATATAAAGTCAGAACTGAGAGATATAAAGTCAGAACTGTGAGATATAAAGTCAGAATTGAGTGATATAAAGTCGGAATTGAGAGATATAAAGTCAGAACTGTGAGATATAAAGTCAGAATTGAGTGATATAAAGTCAGAACTGAGAGATATAAAGTCAGAATTGTGAGATATAAAGTCAGAATTGAGTGATATAAAATCAGAATTGAGTGATATAAAGTCAGAACTGTGAGATATAAAGTCAGAATTGAGAGATATAAAGTCAGAATTGTGAGATAAAAAGTCAGAATTGAGTGATATAAAGTCAGAATTGAGTGATATAAAGTCAGAACTGTGAGATATAAAGTCAGAATTGAGAGATATAAAGTCAGAATTGTGAGATAAAAAGTCAGAATTGAGAGATATAAAGTCAGAATTGAGTGATATAAAGTCAGAATTGAGTGATATAAAGTCAGAATTGTGAGATATAAAGTCAGAATTGTGAGATATAAAGTCAGAATTGAGTGATATAAAGTCAGAATTGAGTGATATAAAGTCAGAATTGTGAGATATAAAGTCAGAATCGAGTGATATAAAGTCAGAATCGTGTGACATACAGTCAGAATCGAGTGATATAAAGTCAGAATTGAGTGATATAAAGTCAGAATTGAGAGATATAAAGTCAGAATTGTGAGATATAAAGTCAGAATTGTGAGATATAAGTCAGAATTGTGAGATATAAAGTCAGAATTGTGAGATATAAAGTCAGAATTGTGTGATATAAAGTCAGAATTGTGAGATATAAAGTCAGAATTGTGAGATATAAAGTCAGAATTGTGTGATATAAAGTCAGAATTGTGAGATATAAAGTCAGAATTGTGAGATATAAAGTCAGAATTGAGTGATATAAAGTCAGAATTGTGAGATATAAAGTCAGAATTGTGAGATATAAAGTCAAAATTGTGTGATATAAAGTCAGAATTGAGTGATATAAAGTCAGAATTGTGAGATATAAAGTCAGAATTGAGTGATATAAAGTCAGAATTGAGTGATATAAAGTCAGAATTGTGAGATATAAAGTCAAGAATCGAGTGATATAAAGTCAGAATCGTGTGACAAAGTCAGAATCGAGTGATATAAAGTCAGAATTGAGTGATATAAAGTCAGAATTGAGAGATATAAAGTCAGAATTGTGAGATATAAAGTCAGAATTGTGAGATATAAAGTCAGAATTGTGAGATATAAAGTCAGAATTGTGAGATATAAAGTCAGAATTGAGTGATATAAAGTCAGAATTGAGTGATATAAAGTCAGAATTGTGAGATATAAAGTCAGAATCGAGTGATTTAAAAGTCAGAATCGTGTGACATAAAGTCAGAATCGAGTGATATAAAGTCAGAATTGAGTGATATAAGTCAGAATTGAGAGATATCAAAGTCAGAATTGTGAGATATAAAGTCAGAATTGTGAGATATAAAGTCAGAATTGTGAGATATAAAGTCAGAATTGTGAGATATAAAGTCAGATTGAGTGATATAAAGTCAGAATTGAGTGATATAAAGTCAGAATTGTGAGATATAAAGTCAGAATCGAGTGATATAAAGTCAGAATCGTGTGACATAAAGTCAGAATCGAGTGATATAAAGTCAGAATTGAGTGATATAAAGTCAGAATTGAGAGATATAAAGTCAGAATTGTGAGATATAAAGTCAGAATTGTGAGATATAAAGTCAGAATTGTGAGATATAAAGTCAGAATTGTGAGATATAAAGTCAGAATTGTGTGATATAAAGTCAGAATTGTGAGATATAAAGTCAGAATTGTGAGATATAAAGTCAGAATTGAGTGATATAAAGTCAGAATTGTGTGATATAAAGTCAGAATTGTGAGATATAAGTCAGAATTGTGAGATATAAAGTCAGAATTTGTGAGATATAAAGTCAGAATTGTGAGATATAAAGTCAGAATTGTGTGATATAAAGTCAGAATTGTGAGATATAAAGTCAGAATTGTGAGATATAAAGTCAGAATTGTGTGATATAAAGTCAAATTGTGTGATATAAAGTCAAAATTGTGTGATATAAAGTCAGAATTGAGTGATATAAGTCAGAATTGAGAGATATAAGTCAAAATTGTGTGATATAAAGTCAGAATTGAGTGATATAAAGTCAGAATTGAGAGATATAAAGTCAGAACTGTGAGATATAAAGTCAGAATTGAGTGATATAAAGTCAGAATTGTGAGATATAAAGTCAGAATTGAGTGATATAAAATCAGAATTGAGTGATATAAAGTCAGAACTGTGAGATATAAAGTCAGAATTGTGAGATATAAAGTCAGAATTGAGTGATATAAAGTCAGAACTGTGAGATATAAAGTCA
>CM077216.1:4115260-4356129 GCA_039654625.1 Rhinogobio ventralis
CTGACTTTATATCACTCAATTCTGACTTATATCACACAAATTCTGACTTTATATCACTCAATTCCGACTTTATATCACTCAATTCCGACTTTATATCACACAATTCTGACTTTATATCTTACAATTCCGACCTTTATATCACTCAATTCTGACTTTATATCACACAAATTCTGACTTTATATCACTCAATTCCGACTTTATATCACTCAATTCCGACTTTATATCACACAATTCTGACTTTATATCTCACAATTCTGACTTTATATCACTCAATTCTGACTTTATATCACTCAATTCCGACTTTATATCACACAATTCTGACTTTATATCTCACAATTCTGACTTTATATCTCACAATTCTGACTTTATATCACTCAATTCCGACTTTATATCACACAATTCTGACTTTATATCTCACAATTCTGACTTTATATCTCACAATTCTGACTTTATATCACTCATTCTGACTTTATATCTCACAATTCTGACTTTATATCACTCAATTCTGACTTTATATCTCACAATTCTGACTTTATATCTCACAATCCTGACTTTATATCTCACAATTCTGACTTTATATCTCACAATTCTGACTTTATATCACAAAAATTCTGACTTTATATCACTCAATTCCGACTTTATATCACAAAAATTCTGACTTTATATCACTCAATTCCGACTTTATATCACACAATTCTGACTTTATATCTTACAATTCCGACTTTATATCACTCAATTCTGACTTTATATCACTCAATTCTGACTTTATATCTCTCAATTCTGACTTTATATCACTCAATTCCGACTTTATATCACACAATTCTGACTTTATATCTTACAATTCCGACTTTATATCACTCAATTCCGACTTTATATCACACAATTCTGACTTTATATCTTACAATTCCGACTTTATATCACTCAATTCTGACTTTATATCACTCAATTCTGACTTTATATCACTCAATTCCGACTTTATATCACACAATTCTGACTTTATATCTTACAATTCCGACTTTATATCACTCAATTCTGACTTTATATCTCTCAATTCTGACTTTATATCACTCAATTCCGAGTTTATATCACACAATTCTGACTTTATATCTTACAATTCCGACTTTATATCACTCAATTCTGACTTTATATCACTCAATTCTGACTTTATATGACTCAATTCTGATTTTATATCTCACAATCCTGACTTTATATCTCACAATTCTGACTTTATATCACTCAATTCTGACTTTATATCTCACAATCCTGACTTTATATCTCACAATTCTGACTTTATATCTCACAATTCTGACTTTATATCTCACAATTCTGACTTTATATCACACAATTCTGACTTTATATCACTCAATTCTGACTTTATATCACACAAAATTCTGACTTTATATCACTCATTCCGACTTTATATCACTCAATTTCGACTTTATATCACACAATTCTGACTTTATATCTTACAATTCCGACTTTATATCACTCAATTCTGACTTTATATCACTCAATTCTGACTTTATATCACTCAATTCCGACTTCATATCACACAATTCTGACTTTATATCTCACAATTCTGACTTTATATCACTCAATTCTGACTTTATATCTCACAATCCTGACTTTATATCACTCAATTCTGACTTTATATCACACAAATTCTGACTTTATATCACTCAATTCCGACTTTTATATCACTCAATTCCGACTTTATATCACACAATTCTGACTTTATATCTCACAATCCTGACTTTATATCTCACAATTCTGACTTTATATCACTCAATTCTGACTTTATATCTCACAATTCTGACTTTATATCACACAATTCTGACTTTATATCTCACAATTCTGACTTTATATCACACAATTCTGACTTTATATCTCACAATCCTGACTTTATATCACACAATTCTGACTTTATATCACACAATTCTGACTTTATATCTCTCAATTCTGACTTTATATCACTCAATTCTGACTTTATATCTCACAATCCTGACTTTATATCTCACAATTCTGACTTTATATCACTCAATTCTGACTTTATATATCTCACAATCCTGACTTTATATCTCACAATCCTGACTTTATATCTCACAATTCTGACTTTATAATCTCACAATCCTGACTTTATATCTCACAATTCTGACTTTATATCTCACAATTCTGACTTTATATCACTCAATTCTGACTTTATATCTCACAATCCTGACTTTATATCTCACAATTCTGACTTTATATCACTCAATTCTGACTTTATATCTCACAATCCTGACTTTCTATCTCACAATTCTGACTTTATATCTCACAATTCTGACTTTATATCTCACAATCCTGACTTTATATCTCACAATTCTGACTTTATATCTCACAATCCTGACTTTATATCTCACAATTCTGACTTTATATCTCACAATTCTGACTTTATATCTCTCAATTCTGACTTTATATCTCACAATCCTGACTTTATATCTCACAATTCTGACTTTATATCACTCAATTCTGACTTTATATCTCACAATCCTGACTTTATATCTCACAATCCTGACTTTATATCTCACAATTCTGACTTTATATCTCACAATCCTGACTTTATATCTCACAATTCTGACTTTATATCTCTCAATTCTGACTTTATATCTCTCAATTCCGACTTTATATCACTCAATTCTGACTTTATATCTCTCAATTCTGACTTTATATCACACAATTCTGACTTTATATCTCACAATTCTGACTTTATATCACTCAATTCTGACTTTATATCTCTCAATTCTGACTTTATATCACTCAATTCCGACTTTATATCACTCAATTCTGACTTTATATCTCACAATTCTGACTTTATATCACTCAATTCTGACTTTATATCACTCAATTCTGACTTTATATCACTCAATTCTGACTTTTATATCTCACAATTCTGACTTTATATCACTCAATTCTGACTTTATATCTCACAATTCTGACTTTATATCACTCAATTCTGACTTTATATCTCTCAATTCTGACTTTATATCACTCAATTCCGACTTTATATCACTCAATTCTGACTTTATATCTCACAATTCTGACTTTATATCACTCAATTCTGACTTTATATCACTCAATTCTGACTTTATATCACTCAATTCTGACTTTATATCTCACAATTCTGACTTTATATCACTCAATTCTGACTTTATATCACTCAATTCTGACTTTTTATCACTCAATTCTGACTTTATATCTCACAATTCTGACTTTATATCACTCAATTCTGACTTTATATCACTCAATCTGACTTTATATCACCTCAATTCTGACTTTATATGACTCAATTCTGACTTTATATCACTCAATTCTGACTTTATATCACTCAATTCTGACTTTATATGACTCAATTCTGATTTTATATCTCACAATCCTGACTTTATATCTCACAATTCTGACTTTATATCACTCAATTCTGACTTTATATCTCACAATCCTGACTTTATATCTCACAATTCTGACTTTATATCTCACAATTCTGACTTTATATCTCACAATTCTGACTTTATATCACACAATTCTGACTTTATATCACTCAATTCTGACTTTATATCACACAAATTCTGACTTTATATCACTCAATTCCGACTTTATATCACTCAATTCGACTTTATATCACACAATTCTGACTTTATATCTTACAATTCCGACTTTATATCACTCAATTCTGACTTTATATCACTCAATTCTGACTTTATATCACTCAATTCCGACTTCATATCACACAATTCTGACTTTATATCTCACAATTCTGACTTTATATCACTCAATTCTGACTTTATATCTCACAATCCTGACTTTATATCACTCAATTCTGACTTTATATCACACAAATTCTGACTTTATATCACTCAATTCCGACTTTATATCACTCAATTCCGACTTTATATCACACAATTCTGACTTTATATCTTACAATTCCGACTTTATATCACTCAATTCTGACTTTATATCACTCAATTCTGACTTTATATCACTCAATTCCGACTTTATATCACACAATCTGACTTTATATCTCACAATTCTGACTTTATATCTCACAATTCTGACTTTATATCACTCAATTCCGACTTTATATCACACAATTCTGACTTTATATCTCACAATTCTGACTTTATATCTCACAATTCTGACTTTATATCACTCAATTCTGACTTTATATCTCACAATTCTGACTTTATATCACTCAATTCTGACTTTATATCTCAGCAATTCTGACTTTATATCTCACAATCCTGACTTTATATCTCACAATTCTGACTTTATATCTCACAATTCTGACTTTATATCACAAAAATTCTGACTTTATATCACTCAATTCCGACTTTATATCACAAAAATTCTGACTTTATATCACTCAATTCCGACTTATATCACACAATTCTGACTTTATATCTTACAATTCCGACTTTATATCACTCAATTCTGACTTTATATCACTCAATTCTGACTTTATATCTCTCAATTCTGACTTTATATCACTCAATTCCGACTTTATATCACACAATTCTGACTTTATATCTTACAATTCCGACTTTATATCACTCAATTCCGACTTTATATCACACAATTCTGACTTTATATCTTACAATTCCGACTTTATATCACTCAATTCTGACTTTATATCACTCAATTCTGACTTTATATCACTCAATTCCGACTTTATATCACACAAATTCTGACTTTATATCTTACAATTCCGACTTTATATCACTCAATTCTGACTTTATATCTCTCAATTCTGACTTTATATCACTCAATTCCGAGTTTATATCACACAATTCTGACTTTATATCTTACAATTCCGACTTTATATCACTCAATTCTGACTTTATATCACTCAATTCTGACTTTATATCACTCAATTCTGACTTTATATCACACAATTCTGACTTTATATCACAAAAATTCTGACTTTATATCACTCAATTCCGACTTTATATCACTCAATTCTGACTTTATATCACTCAATTCCGACTTTATATCACTCAATTCTGACTTTATATCACACAATTCTGACTTTATATCACTCAATTCCGACTTTATATCACTCAATTCTGACTTTATATCACTCAATTCCGACTTTATATCACTCAATTCCGACTTTATATCTCACAATTCTGACTTTATATCACTCAATTCCGACTTTATATCACTCAATTCTGACTTTATATCTCACAATTCTGACTTTATATCACTCAATTCCGACTTTATATCACTCAATTCTGACTTTATATCACTCAATTCTGACTTTATATCTCACAATTCTGACTTTATATCACTCAATTCTGACTTTATATCACTCAATTCTGACTTTATATCACTCAATTCTGACTTTATATCTCACAATTCTGACTTTATATCACTCAATTCTGACTTTATATCACTCAATTCTGACTTTATATCACTCAATTCTGACTTTATATGACTCAATTCTGACTTTATATCACTCAATTCTGACTTTATATCACTCAATTCTGACTTTATATCACTCAATTCTGACTTTATATGACTCAATTCTGACTTTATATCTCACAATCCTGACTTTATATCTCACAATTCTGACTTTATATCACTCAATTCTGACTTTATATCTCACAATTCCTGACTTTATATCTCACAATTCTGACTTTATATCTCACAATTCTGACTTTATATCTCACAATTCTGACTTTATATCACACAATTCTGACTTTATATCACTCAATTCTGACTTTATATCACACAAATTCTGACTTTATATCACTCAATTCCGACTTTATATCACTCAATTCCGACTTTATATCACACAATTCTGACTTTATATCTTACCAATTCCGACTTTATATCACTCAATTCTGACTTTATATCACTCAATTCTGACTTTATATCACTCAATTCCGACTTTATATCACACAATTCTGACTTTATATCTCACAATTCTGACTTTATATCTCACAATTCTGACTTTATATCACTCAATTCTGACTTTATATCTCACAATCCTGACTTTATATCACTCAATTCTGACTTTATATCACACAAATTCTGACTTTATATCACTCAATTCGACTTTATATCACTCAATTCCGACTTTATATCACACAATTCTGACTTTATATCTTACAATTCCGACTTTATATCACTCAATTCTGACTTTATATCACTCAATTCTGACTTTATATCACTCAATTCCGACTTTATATCACACAATTCTGACTTTATATCTCACAATTCTGACTTTATATCTCACAATTCTGACTTTATATCACTCAATTCCGACTTTATATCACACAATTCTGACTTTATATCTTACAATTCCGACTTTATATCACTCAATTCTGACTTTATATCACTCAATTCTGACTTTATATCACTCAATTCCGACTTTATATCACACAATTCTGACTTTATATCTTACAATTCCGACTTTATATCACTCAATTCTGACTTTATATCTCTCAATTCTGACTTTATATCACTCAATTCCGAGTTTATATCACACAATTCTGACTTTATATCTTACAATTCCGACTTTATATCACTCAATTCTGACTTTATATCACTCAATTCTGACTTTATATCACTCAATTCTGACTTTATATCACACAATTCTGACTTTATATCACAAAAATTCTGACTTTATATCACTCAATTCCGACTTTATATCACTCAATTCTGACTTTATATCACTCAATTCCGACTTTATATCACTCAATTCTGACTTTATATCACACAATTCTGACTTTATATCACTCAATTCCGACTTTATATCACTCAATTCTGACTTTATATCACTCAATTCCGACTTTATATCACTCAATTCCGACTTTATATCTCACAATTCTGACTTTATATCACTCAATTCCGACTTTATATCACTCAATTCTGACTTTATATCTCACAATTCTGACTTTATATCACTCAATTCCGACTTTATATCACTCAATTCTGACTTTATATCACTCAATTCTGACTTTATATCTCACAATTCTGACTTTATATCACTCAATTCTGACTTTATATCACTCAATTCTGACTTTATATCACTCAATTCTGACTTTATATCTCACAATTCTGACTTTATATCACTCAATTCTGACTTTATATCACTCAATTCTGACTTTATATCACTCAATTCTGACTTTATATGACTCAATTCTGACTTTATATCACTCAATTCTGACTTTATATCACTCAATTCTGACTTTATATCACTCAATTCTGACTTTATATGACTCAATTCTGACTTTATATCTCACAATCCTGACTTTATATCTCACAATTCTGACTTTATATCACTCAATTCTGACTTTATATCTCACAATCCTGACTTTATATCTCACAATTCTGACTTTATATCTCACAATTCTGACTTTATATCTCACAATTCTGACTTTATATCACACAATTCTGACTTTATATCACTCAATTCTGACTTTATATCACACAAATTCTGACTTTATATCACTCAATTCCGACTTTATATCACTCAATTCCGACTTTATATCACACAATTCTGACTTTATATCTTACAATTCCGACTTTATATCACTCAATTCTGACTTTATATCACACAAATTCTGACTTTATATCACTCAATTCCGACTTTATATCACTCAATTCCGACTTTATATCACACAATTCTGACTTTATATCTCACAATTCTGACTTTATATCACTCAATTCTGACTTTATATCACTCAATTCCGACTTTATATCACAACAATTCTGACTTTATATCTCACAATTCTGACTTTATATCTCACAATCTGACTTTATATCACTCAATTCCGACTTTATATCACACAATTCTGACTTTATATCTCACAATTCTGACTTTATATCTCACAATTCTGACTTTATATCACTCATTCTGACTTTATATCTCACAATTCTGACTTTATATCACTCAATTCTGACTTTATATCTCACAATTCTGACTTTATATCTCACAATCCTGACTTTATATCTCACAATTCTGACTTTATATCTCACAATTCTGACTTTATATCACAAAAATTCTGACTTTATATCACTCAATTCCGACTTTATATCACAAAAATTCTGACTTTATATCACTCAATTCCGACTTTATATCACACAATTCTGACTTTATATCTTACAATTCCGACTTTATATCACTCAATTCTGACTTTATATCACTCAATTCTGACTTTATATCTCTCAATTCTGACTTTATATCACTCAATTCCGACTTTATATCACACAATTCTGACTTTATATCTTACAATTCCGACTTTATATCACTCAATTCCGACTTTATATCACACAATTCTGACTTTATATCTTACAATTCCGACTTTATATCACTCAATTCTGACTTTATATCACTCAATTCTGACTTTATATCACTCAATTCCGACTTATATCACACAATTCTGACTTATATCTTACAATTCCGACTTTATATCACTCAATTCTGACTTTATATCTCTCAATTCTGACTTTATATCACTCAATTCCGAGTTTATATCACACAATTCTGACTTTTATATCTTACAATTCCGACTTTATATCACTCAATTCTGACTTTATATCACTCAATTCTGACTTTATATGACTCAATTCTGATTTTATTATCTCACAATCCTGACTTTATATCTCACAATTCTGACTTTATATCACTCAATTCTGACTTTATATCTCACAATCCTGACTTTATATCTCACAATTCTGACTTTATATCTCACAATTCTGACTTTATATCTCACAATTCTGACTTTATATCACACAATTCTGACTTTATATCACTCAATTCTGACTTTATATCACACAAATTCTGACTTTATATCACTCAATTCCGACTTTATATCACTCAATTTCGACTTTATATCACACAATTCTGACTTATATCTTACAATTCCGACTTTATATCACTCAATTCTGACTTTATATCACTCAATTCTGACTTTATATCACTCAATTCCGACTTCATATCACACAATTCTGACTTTATATCTCACAATTCTGACTTTATATCACTCAATTCTGACTTTATATCTCACAATCCTGACTTTATATCACTCAATTCTGACTTTATATCACACAAATTCTGACTTTATATCACTCAATTCCGACTTTATATCACTCAATTCCGACTTTATATCACACAATTCTGACTTTATATCTCACAATCCTGACTTTATATCTCACAATTCTGACTTTATATCACTCAATTCTGACTTTATATCTCACAATTCTGACTTTATATCACACAATTCTGACTTTATATCTCACAATTCTGACTTTATATCACAACAATTCTGACTTTATATCTCACAATCCTGACTTTATATCACACAATTCTGACTTTATATCACACAATTCTGACTTTATATCTCTCAATTCTGACTTTATATCACTCAATTCTGACTTTATATCTCACAATCCTGACTTTATATCTCACAATTCTGACTTTATATCACTCAATTCTGACTTTATATCTCACAATCCTGACTTTATATCTCACAATCCTGACTTTATATCTCACAATTCTGACTTTATATCTCACAATCCTGACTTTATATCTCACAATTCTGACTTTATATCTCACAATTCTGACTTTATATCACTCAATTCTGACTTTATATCTCACAATCCTGACTTTATATCTCACAATTCTGACTTTATATCACTCAATTCTGACTTTTATATCTCACAATCCTGACTTTCTATCTCACAATTCTGACTTTATATCTCACAATTCTGACTTTATATCTCACAATCCTGACTTTATATCTCACAATTCTGACTTTATATCTCACAATCCTGACTTTATATCTCACAATTCTGACTTTATATCTCACAATTCTGACTTTATATCACTCAATTCTGACTTTATATCTCACAATCCTGACTTTATATCTCACAATTCTGACTTTATATCACTCAATTCTGACTTTATATCTCACAATCCTGACTTTATATCTCACAATCCTGACTTTATATCTCACAATTCTGACTTTATATCTCACAATCCTGACTTTATATCTCACAATTCTGACTTTATATCTCTCAATTCTGACTTTATATCTCTCAATTCCGACTTTATATCACTCAATTCTGACTTTATATCTCTCAATTCTGACTTTATATCACACAATTCTGACTTTATATCTCACAATTCTGACTTTATATCACTCAATTCTGACTTTATATCTCCTCAATTCTGACTTTATATCACTCAATTCCGACTTTATATCACTCAATTCTGACTTTATATCTCACAATTCTGACTTTATATCACTCAATTCTGACTTTATATCACTCAATTCTGACTTTATATCACTCAATTCTGACTTTATATCTCACAATTCTGACTTTATATCACTCAATTCTGACTTTATATCTCACAATTCTGACTTTATATCACTCAATTCTGACTTTATATCTCTCAATTCTGACTTTATATCACTCAATTCCGACTTTATATCACTCAATTCTGACTTTATATCTCACAATTCTGACTTTATATCACTCAATTCTGACTTTATATCACTCAATTCTGACTTTATATCACTCAATTCTGACTTTATATCTCACAATTCTGACTTTATATCACTCAATTCTGACTTTATATCACTCAATTCTGACTTTATATCACTCAATTCTGACTTTATATCTCACAATTCTGACTTTATATCACTCAATTCTGACTTTATATCACTCAATTCTGACTTTATATCACTCAATTCTGACTTTATATGACTCAATTCTGACTTTATATCACTCAATTCTGACTTTATATCACTCAATTCTGACTTTATATGACTCAATTCTGATTTTATATCTCACAATCTGACTTTATATCTCACAATTCTGACTTTATATCACTCAATTCTGACTTTATATCTCACAATCCTGACTTTATATCTCACAATTCTGACTTTATATCTCACAATTCTGACTTTATATCTCACAATTCTGACTTTATATCACACAATTCTGACTTTATATCACTCAATTCTGACTTTATATCACACAAATTCTGACTTTATATCACTCAATTCCGACTTTATATCACTCAATTTCGACTTTATATCACACAATTCTGACTTTATATCTTACAATTCCGACTTTATATCACTCAATTCTGACTTTATATCACTCAATTCTGACTTTATATCACTCAATTCCGACTTCATATCACACAATTCTGACTTATATCTCACAATTCTGACTTTATATCACTCAATTCTGACTTTATATCTCACAATCCTGACTTTATATCACTCAATTCTGACTTTATATCACACAAATTCTGACTTTATATCACTCAATTCCGACTTTATATCACTCAATTCCGACTTATATCACACAATTCTGACTTTATATCTTACAAATTCCGACTTTATATCACTCAATTCTGACTTTATATCACTCAATTCTGACTTTATATCACTCAATTCCGACTTTATATCACACAATTCTGACTTTATATCTCACAATTCTGACTTTATATCTCACAATTCTGACTTTATATCACTCAATTCCGACTTTATATCACACAATTCTGACTTTATATCTCACAATTCTGACTTTATATCTCACAATTCTGACTTTATATCACTCAATTCTGACTTTATATCTCACAATTCTGACTTTATATCACTCAATTCTGACTTTATATCTCACAATTCTGACTTTATATCTCACAATCCTGACTTTATATCTCACAATTCTGACTTTATATCTCACAATTCTGACTTTATATCACAAAAATTCTGACTTTATATCACTCAATTCCGACTTTATATCACAAAATTCTGACTTTATATCACTCAATTCCGACTTTATATCACACAATTCTGACTTTATATCTTACAATTCCGACTTTATATCACTCAATTCTGACTTTATATCACTCAATTCTGACTTTATATCTCTCAATTCTGACTTTATATCACTCAATTCCGACTTTATATCACACAATTCTGACTTTATATCTTACAATTCCGACTTTATATCACTCAATTCCGACTTTATATCACACAATTCTGACTTTATATCTTACAATTCCGACTTTATATCACTCAATTCTGACTTTATATCACTCAATTCTGACTTTATATCACTCAATTCCGACTTTATATCACACAATTCTGACTTTATATCTTACAATTCCGACTTTATATCACTCAATTCTGACTTTATATCTCTCAATTCTGACTTTATATCACTCAATTCCGAGTTTATATCACACAATTCTGACTTTATATCTTACAATTCGACTTTATATCACTCAATTCTGACTTTATATCACTCAATTCTGACTTTATATCACTCAATTCTGACTTTATATCACACAATTCTGACTTTATATCACAAAAATTCTGACTTTATATCACTCAATTCCGACTTTATATCACTCAATTCTGACTTTATATCACTCAATTCCGACTTTATATCACTCAATTCTGACTTTATATCACACAATTCTGACTTTATATCACTCAATTCCGACTTTATATCACTCAATTCTGACTTTATATCACTCAATTCCGACTTTATATCACTCAATTCCGACTTTATATCTCACAATTCTGACTTTATATCACTCAATTCCGACTTTATATCACTCAATTCTGACTTTATATCTCACAATTCTGACTTTATATCACTCAATTCCGACTTTATATCACTCAATTCTGACTTTATATCACTCAATTCTGACTTTATATCTCACAATTCTGACTTTATATCACTCAATTCTGACTTTATATCACTCAATTCTGACTTTATATCACTCAATTCTGACTTTATATCTCACAATTCTGACTTTATATCACTCAATTCTGACTTTATATCACTCAATCTGACTTTATATCACTCAATTCTGACTTTATATGACTCAATTCTGACTTTATATCACTCAATTCTGACTTTATATCACTCAATTCTGACTTTATATCACTCAATTCTGACTTTATATGACTCAATTCCTGACTTTATATCTCACAATCCTGACTTTATATCTCACAATTCTGACTTTATATCACTCAATTCTGACTTTATATCTCACAATCCTGACTTTATATCTCACAATTCTGACTTTATATCTCACAATTCTGACTTTATATCACACAATTCTGACTTTATATCACTCAATTCTGACTTTATATCACACAAATTCTGACTTTATATCACTCAATTCCGACTTTATATCACTCAATTCCGACTTTATATCACACAATCTGACTTTATATCTTACAATTCCGACTTTATATCACTCAATTCTGACTTTATATCACTCAATTCTGACTTTATATCACTCAATTCCGACTTTATATCACACAATTCTGACTTTATATCTCACAATTCTGACTTTATATCTCACAATTCTGACTTTATATCACTCAATTCTGACTTTATATCTCACAATCCTGACTTTATATCACTCAATTCTGACTTTATATCACACAAATTCTGACTTTATATCACTCAATTCCGACTTTATATCACTCAATTCCGACTTTATATCACACAATTCTGACTTTATATCTTACAATTCCGACTTTATATCACTCAATTCTGACTTTATATCACTCAATTCTGACTTTATATCACTCAATTCCGACTTTATATCACACAATTCTGACTTTATATCTCACAATTCTGACTTTATATCTCACAATTCTGACTTTATATCACTCAATTTCCGACTTTATATCACACAATTCTGACTTTATATCTTACAATTCCGACTTTATATCACTCAATTCTGACTTTATATCACTCAATTCTGACTTTATATCACTCAATTCCGACTTTATATCACACAATTCTGACTTTATATCTTACAATTCCGACTTTATATCACTCAATTCCTGACTTTATATCTCTCAATTCTGACTTTATATCACTCAATTCCGAGTTTATATCACACAATTCTGACTTTATATCTTACAATTCCGACTTTATATCACTCAATTCTGACTTTATATCACTCAATTCTGACTTTATATCACTCAATTCTGACTTTATATCACACATTCTGACTTTATATCACAAAAATTCTGACTTTATATCACTCAATTCCGACTTTATATCACTCAATTCTGACTTTATATCACTCAATTCCGACTTTATATCACTCAATTCTGACTTTATATCACACAATTCTGACTTTATATCACTCAATTCCGACTTTATATCACTCAATTCTGACTTTATATCACTCAATTCCGACTTTATATCACTCAATTCCGACTTTATATCTCACAATTCTGACTTTATATCACTCAATTCCGACTTTATATCACTCAATTCTGACTTTATATCTCACAATTCTGACTTTATATCACTCAATTCCGACTTTATATCACTCAATTCTGACTTTATATCACTCAATTCTGACTTTATATCTCACAATTCTGACTTTATATCACTCAATTCTGACTTTATATCACTCAATTCTGACTTTATATCACTCAATTCTGACTTTATATCTCACAATTCTGACTTTATATCACTCAATTCTGACTTTATATCACTCAATTCTGACTTTATATCACTCAATTCTGACTTTATATGACTCAATTCTGACTTTATATCACTCAATTCTGACTTTATATCACTCAATTCTGACTTTATATCACTCAATTCTGACTTTATATGACTCAATTCTGACTTTATATCTCACAATCCTGACTTTATATCTCACAATTCTGACTTTATATCACTCAATTCTGACTTTATATCTCACAATCCTGACTTTATATCTCACAATTCTGACTTTATATCTCACAATTCTGACTTTATATCTCACAATTCTGACTTTATATCACACAATTCTGACTTTATATCACACAAATTCTGACTTTATATCACTCAATTCCGACTTTATATCACTCAATTCCGACTTTATATCACACAATTCTGACTTTATATCTTACAATTCCGACTTTATATCACTCAATTCTGACTTTATATCACACAAATTCTGACTTTATATCACTCAATTCCGACTTTATATCACTCAATTCCGACTTTATATCACACAATTCTGACTTTATATCTCACAATTCTGACTTTATATCACTCAATTCTGACTTTATATCACTCAATTCCGACTTTATATCACACAATTCTGACTTTATATCTCACAATTCTGACTTTATATCTCACAATTCTGACTTTATATCACTCAATTCCGACTTTATATCACACAATTCTGACTTTATATCTCACAATTCTGACTTTATATCTCACAATTCTGACTTTATATCACTCATTCTGACTTTATATCTCACAATTCTGACTTTATATCACTCAATTCTGACTTTATATCTCACAATTCTGACTTTATATCTCACAATCCTGACTTTATATCTCACAATTCTGACTTTATATCTCACAATTCTGACTTTATATCACAAAAATTCTGACTTTATATCACTCAATTCCGACTTTATATCACAAAAATTCTGACTTTATATCACTCAATTCCGACTTTATATCACACAATTCTGACTTTATATCTTACAATTCCGACTTTATATCACTCAATTCTGACTTTATATCACTCAATTCTGACTTTATATCTCTCAATTCTGACTTTATATCACTCAATTCCGACTTTATATCACACAATTCTGACTTTATATCTTACAATTCCGACTTTATATCACTCAATTCCGACTTTATATCACACAATTCTGACTTTATATCTTACAATTCCGACTTTATATCACTCAATTCTGACTTTATATCACTCAATTCTGACTTTATATCACTCAATTCCGACTTTATATCACACAATTCTGACTTTATATCTTACAATTCCGACTTTATATCACTCAATTCTGACTTTATATCTCTCAATTCTGACTTTATATCACTCAATTCCGAGTTTATATCACACAATTCTGACTTTATATCTTACAATTCCGACTTTATATCACTCAATTCTGACTTTATATCACTCAATTCTGACTTTATATCACTCAATTCTGACTTTATATCACACAATTCTGACTTTATATCACAAAAATTCTGACTTTATATCACTCAATTCCGACTTTATATCACTCAATTCTGACTTTATATCACTCAATTCCGACTTTATATCACTCAATTCTGACTTTATATCACTCAATTCCGACTTTATATCACTCAATTCTGACTTTATATCACACAATTCTGACTTTATATCACACAATTCCGACTTTATATCACACAATTCTGACTTTATATCACTCAATTCTGACTTTATATCACTCAATTCTGACTTTATATCTCACAATTCCGACTTTATATCACACAATTCTGACTTTATATCACTCAATTCCGACTTTATATCACTCAATTCTGACTTTATATCACTCAATTCCGACTTTATATCACTCAATTCCGACTTTATATCACTCAATTCTGACTTTATATCACTCAATTCTGACTTTATATCTCACAATTCCGACTTTATATCACACAATTCTGACTTTATATCACTCAATTCTGACTTTATATCACTCAATTCTGACTTTATATCACTCAATTCTGACTTTATATCATAGTGCCAATTGGGCATCGTTTAAATGCCACGGCCTACCTGAGCATTGTTTCTGACCATGTCCATCCCTTTATGACCACCATGTACCCATCCTCTGATGGCTACTTCCAGCAGGATAATGCACCATGTCACAAAGCTCGAATCATTTCAAATTGGTTTCTTGAACATGACAATGAGTTCACTGTACTAAAATGGCCCCCACAGTCACCAGATCTCAACCCAATAGAGCATCTTTGGGATGTGGTGGAACGGGAGCTTCGTGCCCTGGATGTGCATCCCACAAATCTCCATCAACTGCAAGATGCTATCCTATCAATATGGGCCAACATTTCTAAAGAATGCTTTCAGCACCTTGTTGAATCAATGCCACGTAGAATTAAGGCAGTTCTGAAGGCGAAAGGGGGTCAAACACAGTATTAGTATGGTGTTCCTAATAATCCTTTAGGTGAGTGTATATCATATTTACAATCTGAATCTAACCATGTCAACAAATGGAAAAGTCAGACAGCTGTTTATTATCATGTTAATTATTGTGCCTTTCACCCCAGCAGCAGGGGTGCCTTTTACCCCAAATACCATACTTATACATATTCTTCCGTTATTGAAAAACTGTTGCTTTAATTACCATGAACAAAACTGAAAATCATTAAGAAGACCTTTGTCTCTAAATATAAACAGTAATTTTATCGATTCTTATTTGCTACTTAAATCTACAAAACTTCAAATATTAGTTTAGATTAGCGCAGAATCAACTTTGCGCTGCTGCCCGTGATCGCATCAAGGATCAGACAAATTTTCACGTGCATCTTGTAAAGCGGATGTTTTAGAAAGTGCTGAGGCAAGTTTTTGTGCCATCTAGTGGTTTAGAGGGAAATAAAATCAATGGCGTCTTTCCCCCTGCGGCGCCTTTAGCCCCATTTGCCCTACTGTTTTTCGCCTATTATATAGTATGCAATTTCGGATGCAGCCCTTATTACCGCATGGCTCAAGCTGATTGGCTCTGCTGACCCTGCAGCCAATAAGATTGCTTGCTCAACATTCCTCAAGAGTTCCTCTAAACCCCTCCACCTCCCCAGCTCCACCTGCATAAATCTGCATGCTAAAACTATTCCAAGAGTTGTCATACTTTAATTAAAATTTAAAAACAACATTTTGCCTTTGTAATGTCACACTTAACATTATTCTCACTCAGTAAAAACATGTCTTTGTGCATGAAAATAAATGGTTTCTGACCCTTATCAATAGGTGACACAGGATAAGATGAACCCAAAAACGAGTGAAGAATAGCCTGCAAGAGTTTTAGCAATGGAAAAAGGGATTTGCAGTCATTTCATGATCTTGCAAAATAATGAGCTTAGAAAGTGTGTTTGATGAATCATCAGAGAATAGTCGTGGCAGAGACTTTGTTTAAAATCCTGGACAATGAGATTGCAGGATGCTGAAATAACGGGACTTGCATAACATATGGTGAAAATGTTGATCTCTGCAGAGCACAGCTGGGATCTCTCCTGAAACCTGTGGAAAAATCACTGCCATCTGAAAGCTTTCCTAACAAAAGAGTCTTAGTTTAGTTTTGTGATTTAATGCAATATTTAATTAGCCATGACCATGGCATAAAAACTAAAATCATGTTAGCAGCACATTCATTGACATTTGATATCGTTGTTTTAGATAAATATTGTAATTAATACATTTTATAAAGGTATAACATTTAAAATACAACTTGCCTGACATCTATGACAGAACAAGGTTCAAATTTACTTTAATTATAAAGTGACTCTTGTCCTAATCTATAATCTATGTGACTGTGCTTTATTGTATACACTTCCTCAACAGATATTACAAAAATATGATAATATTGGAATTAAAAAAATTACAATTCTAAATGACAGCTTTCTGTTTACGTACTAAATATAAGCATGAACATTGTATTTAACATTGCGCAATATATATATATATATATATATACATATATATACATACATATACACACACACACCATTCAGGCATAACATTATGACCACCTTCCTAATATTGTGTTGGTCCCCCTTTTGCTGCCAAAACAGCCCTGACCCGTCAAGACCCCTGAAGGTGTGCTGTGGTATCTGGCACCAAGATGTTAGCAGCAGATCCTTTAAGTCCTGTAAGTTGCGAGGTGGGGCCTCCATGGATCGGACTTGTTTGTTCAGCACATCCCACAGATGCTCGATTGGATTGAGATCTGGGGAATTTGGAGGCCAAGTCAACACCTCAAACCTGTTGTTGTGCTCCTCAAACCATTCCTGAACCATTCTTGCTTTGTGGCAGGAGCATTATCCTGCTGAAAGAGCCACAGCCACCGCCACCAGGGAATACCGTTTCCATGAAAGGCTGTACATGGTCTGCAACAATGCTTAGGTAGGTGGTACGTGTCAAAGTAACATCCACATGGATGGCAGGACCCAAGGTTTCCCAGCAGAACATTGCCCAAAGCATCACACTTTTTCTCTAGTTCCCATAGTGCATCCTGGTGCCATTTGTTCCCAAGGTAAGTGACGCACACGCACCCGGCTATCCACGTGATGTTGTTCATTTTTCCTGCTTCTAACACATCAACTTTGAGGACAAAATGTTCACTTGCTGCCTAATATATCCCACCCACTAACAGGAGCCGTGATGAAGGGATAATCAGTGTTATTCACTTCACCTGTCATGTTATGCCTGATTGGTATGCATGTATGTATGTATGTATATATATATCGTAATTATAGTCCTTATATATATTATACACACACATAATCTGATAACTAATATATATGAGGCATATAACAGACAATAATATAGTGCAATAAAATTTTTATTAATCATTATTAATAAAGCAAGACTCAAAATTGCGACCATTTTTGACGCATATGCGCCCGAAATTTAATCTGTGCGACCTCAAAATATATTTGGGAGCATTTGTGCGAGTGCAAATAAATGTTGAGGTGCGACCGGTTTTTATTTCTCTACAAAACGTTCATTAATTACTATGCACAGTATGTGCCTGCTGTGAGCTGATCCACCCTTCTATCACATAACCAATTAAACTTCATCTTCACGCTCTTAACAGTAAAGCAGACTTTAGGTTGGTTAATATTAGCCGCCAATCTCTCCCTTTCACTGCGCTCTGTTGTCATGTGACAGGGAGCTGACTAGCGCAAAATATAAAGAGCTGAAGAGAGAAAGGGGCAAGTGTAAGAGTTTTATTTGCCCAACCGGACAAGTAGCCTGATTAAAACGTCAATACCAATAAACAACCAGGGAATCACCAAAACACAAGAATGGTTCTGATTTGATTTCATTTAGTGTAAGTGGCGATTGATGGTGGATAATGTACATACCATGTTACTGATGCGCTGTTGAGGCTTGCAGCCTCTCGAGGAGAAATCAAAACACAAAGAAACTCAGTTAACATACTGCCGTTAATATTCCAAATGTGGAGTTTTTATATTTTTAAAATGTGATGAAGTTCACGATCAAGAGTGTTGTTTTCCTGAATGCCATCACGATTGAAAATCTGACATACAACAGTTTAATAAACAGTTAAAATCAAGTCACTTACATTTTAGACACAATGTTGACTGTTTTTGTTCTGTTTCAGTAGCTGAAATAGTTCCAAACAAAGATAACACTCATACAGTATTTCATCACTGAATGATTCAGCGTTTTGAACGAATCAGTTGAGTCAGCGATTCAATGGCTGTCTCATTTCGAAGGCTGCGTCCTCCAGAGGTCGTATTCGAAGGCTGCATGCGTCATCAAGTCTGTCTCAATTCAGAAAAGTAGGACACTCCGAATGCGACCTTCGAATGCGCCCTTCTTTCACAGGAATTCGGAGGGTGCATGAGGTGTATCCTTCGCTCATAGACCGTAAAAAAAATATGGACGACGCGACTTTATTCGCTTCCGCAGAGGAAAAGTGAAGCCTCCGGAGGTCCGAATATGGCGCTGACATCTTGCGCAGATTTGGGACCGAGTTTGCGCAGTAGTGATCTCGGGACCGGAATCTGCAGTAGAGAGCAGTTAGTAGAGGCGTGATATCGAAAGCCCACCCACACTCTCGCAGATGCAGAACAATAGACCTTTCTCACAAAAACCGGAAATACGTAATCGGTGCGGAACCGGAGTTCCTGTCAAGCGTCAACACATCAGAAAAGCATACCCGGGCAAGAGAAAATGGATCAGAGAGTCTATACAACTTTGCTAACGGATTTGCCAAATATTACATTTGATGGAAATTAACAATTAGGCCTATTTACACAAGTCTTCCTTGACCAAGATGATATCTTGTTTGTCCGGACTTTGGATACTGTTCAAAATAGTTTAAACATCATGCAGTGTGCACAATTCTATTTTTTTAACATACAACATAATGCTTTTAATAAAGTATAGATATATTTTTATTTTAAAAGACAATCTACACTCACCTAAAGGATTATTAGGAACACCTGTTCAATTTCTCATTAATGCAATTATCTAATTAACCAATCACATGGCAGTTGCTTCAATGCATTTAGGGGTGTGGTCCTGGTCAAGACAATCTCCTGAACTCCAAATTGAATGTCAGAATGGGAAAGAAAGGTGATTTAAGCAATTTTGAGCGTGGCATGGTTGTTGGTGCCAGACGGGCCGGTCTGAGTATTTCACAATCTGCTCAGTTACTGGGATTTTCACGCACAACCATTTCTAGAGTTTACAAAGAATGGTGTGAAAAGAGAAAAACATCCAGTATGCGGCAGTCCTGTGGGCGAAAATGCCTTGTTGATGCTAGAGGTCAGAGGAGAATGGGCCGACTGATTCAAGCTGATAGAAGAGCAACTTTGACTGAAATAACCACTCGTTACAACCGAGGTATGCAGCAAAGCATTTGTGAAGCCACAACACGCACAACCTTGAGGCGGATGGGCTACAACAGCAGAAGACCCCACCGGGTACCACTCATCTCCACTACAAATAGGAAAAAGAGGCTACAATTTGCACAAGCTCACCAAAATTGGACAGTTGAAGACTGGAAAAATGTTGCCTGGTCTGATGAGTCTCGATTTCTGTTGAGACATTCAGATGGTAGAGTCAGAATTTGGCGTAAACAGAATGAGAACATGGATCCATCATGCCTTGTTACCACTGTGCAGGCTGGTGGTGGTGGTGTAATGGTGTGGGGGATGTTTTCTTGGCACACTTTAGGCCCCTTAGTGCCAATTGGGCATCGTTTAAATGCCACGGCCTACCTGAGCATTGTTTCTGACCATGTCCATCCCTTTATGACCACCATGTACCCATCCTCTGATGGCTACTTCCAGCAGGATAATGCACCATGTCACAAAGCTCGAATCATTTCAAATTGGTTTCTTGAACATGACAATGAGTTCACTGTACTAAAATGGCCCCCACAGTCACCAGATCTCAACCCAATAGAGCATCTTTGGGATGTGGTGGAACGGGAGCTTCGTGCCCTGGATGTGCATCCCACAAATCTCCATCAACTGCAAGATGCTATCCTATCAATATGGGCCAACATTTCTAAAGAATGCTTTCAGCACCTTGTTGAATCAATGCCACGTAGAATTAAGGCAGTTCTGAAGGCGAAAGGGGGTCAAACACAGTATTAGTATGGTGTTCCTAATAATCCTTTAGGGGAGTGTATAATAATTATATATGTTTACAATATAATAAAAAATAATGTTGATTAACATCACGGTTATATGTTTTAAAACAAAATATATTCACAATATGCATGGAGGCATTTTGCAAAAATGATATTAAATAGCCTCATTATTAAATCAAATATCATACATTTTGAAAAAATATACACGAGGCAACATCCATTTAAGCATGCGTGTTTATTTTAGTAGTTTCGTCAGTGAAACAATACTACAGCCTGTAAAACATTTAAATAGATATCAGTAAATAATGGTAATATATATAATATAAGTTAAATATTACTTTTAAAAAAATATGCGTTAGATTTCCCCACAGAGGTGCATCATATGCCGCTTTGCGCTTACAGGGATGTAGGACACGAGCAGGCAAGTTTGGTCCTTCATCCCGCCGGATAGCCTGGATCCATTTCAACCTTCACCATCAACAGGGAAGGAATGAAACGACTATGGCTGCTTTTGGGAATAACAAGAACAGCCCGGTAAGCTACAATAACTCTTGCTCGTTGCTTGCGCCATTTGTTTACCTGTTGCCCTGACCGGTGAGGAAGAAGATTACCACGACGATTGCGTATTTCCGGTCACAAATGCGGAAGTTGTGAGAAAGGTCTATTCATTATGTTGGTGTGAAATAAACAGTTCTGGAAATGTAGAATTTAAAGCTCCAATTTCCTGAACATCCCGAAAAAAGTCCGTTGGTGCCGCAGTGACAACTTCACTCGGAGAAAATGTCAATCACAGCTGTCAATGATGATGTCATTATCGTGATAAAAACTGCCTAAAATGACAGAAACCAACTTTGGGAAAAAATTATATGAAGTGTAATTTGATTGTTTAGTTTGTCCATTAGAATCCACTGAGGGGCGGGGCTTATGACCTATACCTATACCAACCACCTGGGGGCGATCGAGGCACGTAGGCTTCAGTTATTTACACAATTCTTTGCGTCGCCATTAACAACCGTCATATTTTTTTTTTTAAATGGCGGCGCCGGCAGATATACAAGCGAGCAAAGATATGGTGTTTAAATTTAAGTAGTTTCAAGCTTGTTTTAGTTTTTTTTAAGCTGTATTATCGCAAGTAGATAGTTGTGGTAAACAGGATTACAAGTGTTTAGTGATTTTTAAATGTTTAGAACAGTACTTTGCTGTCAAGGCAAGAAACATTTCATAGTCATTTTCAAGTTATAAATAATGAATATAACTGGTGTGAGAGAGAACGTGTTGGCATAGCAACGTCTCATTTAATTCTGATTGAGGACACTCCGTATACCGCATCCTTCACAGGACGCAGCCTTTGAAATGAAATGAAATGAGACAGAGCTATTAGCCAATTATTTAATGACCCATTCATAAACAACTGCCTCATTCTTGAATGAATCAGCTGTTTGAACGAATCGTCGACTCAATGACTCACTCATTAAGACCTGGCGCCACCTACTGGCGTTTAAAAGTATAATTCCTTCCAACATTTCTTATTTGCATATTCAAAATATATTTAAAACGATCTCATAACTTTATTCAATGCCGTTGTAATTTCTCAGTGTAAATTATTTAATTTGATTGGCTAAAGCGTTTTATTAGGGGGGAAAATGCCCTTTATAAATATAAAAAAATATGCAGATTTAAATATGAGAATATTGCTTCAGAATTATATTTACAACACAAAAATATTTTTTTTTCCATACAAGCAACTTAACTTTTTATTCTGACAATTAAATAACCGATTTACTTGCACGACACACACACATTTAAACATTATATAATATAATATATAAACATTTATTTGTGGTGCTCCTAAATTTTTGCTGGTGCCTCTAACTTTCTGAAGTTGGGAGCACCAGTGCTACCAAGTAAAAAAGTTAATTTCGAGGCCTATAATATAAAACAGGCAAATAATTTTGAAAATGATTAGTTAGCATGATCAAATACACCTTAAAAAGTGTGTCATTGGATGCATGTGTATTTAATGATCCAAATGTTACACAGGCAGTTATAGAAATGCCCATCACATGTCTGTCTACAGTGCAGCAGAGTGACCGATAGATGGCGCCATGATTCTGTTGTACAGTTATCATGATGACAGACATTAGCTAGCTCAGCAGTTTTTCCTATGATTCAGCGCCATTTTGCAGAAATATTAAGTACATTTCTAATAAATGTTATTGTATATATTGTAGTGTAAAGGGTGTCGTGGTTTTTAAACAGTTATCCTGCTTTTTCCATCAAATGGGAGGCAACAATTATCTCAAATTGCTCCACACGGCCTGTGAATCAAGGGAATCATGGTTAGTATGATATAACAGCAGACAGAGCTTTATATAATGTTTTTTCCTCTGTCTAATAATGTGTATATCTCTGTTTATGTGTTCCAGTCCGGTGGGGTCCAGTTTAGGATCTGACCAGCCTTGAGGTGATCTAATATGAAATACAGGTAGATGAATGACCACCGAGACACCTAACAAACTACTAGCATGATAAAGTTATTCTCTATGTATTTATGTTGAAATTACACTAAGTGTTTACATATAGGCCATAAGCAAGTAAGTCAGGACATTATGTTTCTTGAAGGGACACGCCACTATTTTTGAAAATAGGCTCATTTTCCAACTCCCCTAGAGTTAAAAAGTTGAGTTTTACCGTTTTCGAATCCATTCCGCCGGTAGCACTTTTAGCATAGCTTAGCATAGATCATTGAATCTAATTAGACCGCTAGCATCTCGCTCAAAAAACGACTCAAGAGTTTTGATATTTTTCCGAAATTAAAAGTTGCGATTTTCTAGACCGATATGACTAGGAACTATACTCTCATTCCTGCATAATAATCAAGGAACTTTCAGGCGCTGCGTAATATCATGATCAATATCACCTGCTTTTCCGTCGGTCTTAGTACACGATGTAACTACAGAAGAGTCAAGTTTTAAATAGGAAAAATATTGAAACTCTTTGGTCATTTTTTTTGAGCGAGATGCTAACAGTCTAATCAGATTCAACAATCTATGCTAAGCTATGCTAAAAGTGTTACCGCCAGATTCGGAGATCGGCTGAATGGATTCGAAAACGGTAAAACTCAACTGTTTAACTCTAGGGGAGTTGGAAAATGAGCCTATTTTCAAAAATAGTGGCGTGTTCCTTTAAAGGGACAGTTCACCCAAAAATTTGTATTCTGTCATTATTTACTCACCCTCATGTCGCTCCAAACCCGTAAAACCTTCGTTCATCTTCAGAACTCAAATGGAGATGTTTTTGATGAAATCTGAGAGCTTTCTGCCCCTCCATTGACAGCTACGCAACAACCGTTTTGATGCTTCAAAACTTTCATAAAGAGGTGGTAAAACTAATCCATATGAATTAAGCGGTTTAGTCCAAATTTTCTGAAGAGACTCAATCGCTTTATATGATGAGCAGATTTAATTGTCTTATATATATACTGTATAAACAGTACCACAAGTTTGGAAACATTACTATTTTTGCTGATCAATGTTGGACACAGTTGTGCTGCTTAATATTTTTTTATAACCTGTGATACTTTTTTCAGGATTCATTGATGAATAAAAAGTAAAAAAGAACAGCATTTATTCAAAGTAGAAATCTTCTGTAACATTA
Organism: Rhinogobio ventralis; assembly: GCA_039654625.1. NCBI lineage: Eukaryota > Metazoa > Chordata > Actinopteri > Cypriniformes > Gobionidae > Rhinogobio > Rhinogobio ventralis. Next base: position 4,141,096 of record CM077216.1, read on the forward strand.
TACACTGCTGTTCAAAAGTTCTGGAGAAATTTAAAGAAATTAATATTTTTATTCAGCAAGGATGTGTTAAATTGATAAAAAGTGATAGAAAATAAAGATATTGTTAGAAAATATGTATATTTTGAATAAATGCTGTTCTTTTTAACTTTTTATTCATCAGTGATTCCTAAAAAAAGTATCACAGGTTATAAAAAAATATGAAGCAGCATAACTGTGTCCAACATTGATAATAAATCATCATATGAGAATGATTTCTGAAGGATCATGTGACACTGAAGACTGGAGTAATGATGCTGAACATTCAGCTTTGATCACAGAAATAAATTACACTTTACTGTATATTCACATAGAAAACACTTATTTGAAATTATAATATTTCACAATATTAGTTTTTTCTGTATTTTTAATCAAATACATGCAGCCTTGGTGAGCAGAAGAGACTTATTTCAAAAACATTAAAAATAGTAATATTTCCAAATTTTTGGAAATGCATGTGTGTGTATTTATATATACATAACTATACACAGTACACACACATATATTAGACTTATATATATATATATATAAATAAAATTCTCATTCTGTGTTAAAAATGAATTTGAAAACATGTAATAAAATATCTGCTCCTTTGTCTTGCTAAAGATAAATATATCCTACAGTTCTCAGAAATAGATTTTTGCATTGGATAAACAAAAGTGCACATTGATTAAAAATGGTAACTTTTTTCTGTTCTCTTCACACATAATGTCTCATATTTCATCTCAAGCTCTTCACTTGGTAAATAAGATCACCAACTCTTTGCTGTGGAAATGAAAATGTTTAGATTATCATGATAGGTTTAAAGATTAAGTTTATGATGCATGTTCATAGTTTAAGATTGTTGACGAGAGTACAACAATAAAATCTATATATAAAACACATTTAATGATTAAAAAAAGTTTCCAAGACATTTTGTCATCTTTATACATAATAAAAGAATAAAAATGGGACATTAAACCCTAATGTGTGTGATGTGCATGTCGCTATTTAGAGTCTAAAATATCTACACAATCAGACTAAAAGCTACCGATTTAAAATAATTTTATGATATTGAATTCAGTTCAAGTTCTGCATAGTCTGGAAAAAGTGATTAAACAAGCTGTGTGCAAATATTGTACAAAGAGTCTTTCTCAGGCAATTTGAAACAAGACACAACAAGAAACGTATTTATTCACAGTCTGTTTATTACAGGAATAACAACTGATAAACCACATAAAAGTTAAACAGACATTGCAGAATAGATGGGATTTATATTCTCATAATATTTACAGTTTAACCCACAGCCTTCCAAAATATCTAAATGACTTAATGAACACACATATTGAAGTTAAGGCTTATGCATTTTTAAAATAGCTTAAATCTGCTAAACATTTATTTGCCTGTATTTAGGGATTACACTAGCATATAGACTATAAATAGACGTTTATGTATTGTTAATTTGATCTTGTGAATGTACCTGTGTCCTGAGGATGGCATGAGAGATGCAGCGCCCTCTGCTGGTGTCCCGCTGCCGTATCGCTGCCCTCCAGGGAAGGCAGTAGGTTGTATAGTTATCTCCTGATGGGGCAAAATCACTACCCTGAAACCACACAACCTACTACCTCACCCTGTACGAACATCAGGAGCGAGCGTCCCCCTGCGACAAGCGCAGAGTCATTCGGGGACCCTGCAAAATAATGAACTTAACGGCACAGATTGTGTTCGAAATGAAAAACATCCTGAATGCTGAGGTCTCGAGAGGCTGAAATAATATTCCTCATTTAAATAATTCCCGCCCATATGCACATTAAAGGCGCGGGGCCTGGTTGAGTTAGTTAGTAGCAAGCGGCAACCTCCCCCAGTTTCTCTTGAAGCCAATACGGAAGTGACTTAAACTGCAATTCATCGACTGGCCACTAGAGACAGGCTCCAGAAGGGAGCAGAATCTCATGTTAAAATGCCCAACTTTACAGCAGAAAAAAACATGTTTACAGCCTGGTGCAAATTGTGGTTTTGGTCTATATGACTAATTTTGCCCTTCATGACAACTGTGAGGGGGGTGAATTTTTTTATAACTCATTCGTTTACATTATATAAAGCCTTAAAGGTCTGCATAATTAAAGGCGTGGCCACTTTGAGTGACAGGTGGACAGCCATTTATCTGCTGTCTGTTAGTCATCGCGTCATATCAGCTCCGCCCACGTGCCGCCTCTTTGCCCATTTTCTGTTATCCGGGAGTGACGCGCGATGAAGATGGCAACGGCCAGCTCGTCCCTACTTTACGCTTCAAAACTGCTCTTCAGAATCCTATGGGTGACGTCACAGACACTACGTCCATATCTTTTTTACAGTCTATGGTTAGTAGTGGCGGTTATGGTAAGGGCGGGCCGGTAAGAGCGTTACTGACAGACTGGGAAGAGATGAGCTGCAACAATGGAGAATATGAGGAAAATAATCAACACTGCTCTAGTAGAGCCCAAAATGACTGTAAAAGGGCATAATATGGCCTCTTTAACAAAACATCATTTAAAACCATCAAATCAACATCTATGCATAATTAATATGCACATCATGTAAGTCAGTTTTGATATTTGGTTGATGGATGTAGTCCAGAGACTTCATCCATCCAAACCCAGTCCTGTCTGGTCGTGTTCCGGTCCAGGTTTCATGTCCATCCGTCGCAGTGTTTAAGGCGGAAGATGACGGTGATATTACAGCCTCTTCAGGAAAGACAGTAAGTTGTATAGTTATCTAACAGGAAGGGTGTCACCCTAAAACTATACAACCTACTACCTCACCCCAAAGGACAGTGAGATCGGCTGGAGAGACGTCAGCGCTCGAGTCCCGTCTGGAAATAACCTTACAATACATCACGGAGGCAGGGTTATTATTGGTAACTAAAACGAAAACCATAAAAAAAATATTTTCTTTACTGGGAAAAAAAAACGCTAAATATAAATGAAATGACGAAATGATGGAAGCTTGTTTCCTCCTCAGAATAAAAAATTAAAAGTTAATTGCGACTTTATTTCATAATTCGCACTTGCAAACTTATGTCTCACAATTCAGACTTTTTTGAACTGCGAGTTATAAACTGGAAAAAGCGATAAAGTCTGAATTATGAGATATAAACTCGCAACTATAAAGAAAAAGAGTCAAAGTTTATATCTCACAATAATGACTTTTTCCTCTGAATTGCGAGATAATCTCAAAATTGTGAGAATGTCATTTATGAGAAATAAACTCGTAATTGTAAAAAAAAATGAGAAATCCATAATTGTGAGAAAAAATGAGAAATAAATCCATAATTGTGAAAAAAAGAGAAATAAATCCATAATTGTGAAAAAAAGAGAAATAAATCCATAATTGTGAAAAAAAGAGAAATAAATCCATAATTGTGAAAAAAAGAGAAATAAACTCATAATTGTGAGAAAAAATGAGAAATAAACTCATAATTGTGAGAAAAAATGAGAAATAAACTCATAATTGTGAGAAAAAAGAGAAATAAATCCATAATTGTAAGGAAAAAATGAGAAATAAATCTATAATTGTGAGAAAAAAATTGAAACTCATAATTGTGAGAAAAAAGTCTGATTTTTGAGAAATAAACTAATACAAATTACAAAAATACGCAACAAAATTGCTAACCAAAATGAAAGTGAAAACAGGAAATATAAAAATGTAATGTAAAATATTACCAAAAACTAAATTACCGCTGCATCCACACAAAGCAAGCGCCGGAGTCTTCAGTGGCGTCCGCAGCACCTGTGGGTCCAAACTCTTGTTTGATGACAAAAAAATCAAATATGGAGAGTGGAATTGAACTTCGATTTGAAAAGGGAATCACTTTAAGGGTAAAAACAGACTAAAAATAAACTGCATGCATTAGTGAAAGATTGTTTGTGTGCATTTGAACCGGCACCTTTCATGAAGGGCTCAGGAAGCGTTTCAAACTCATTTCAGTCTGATTAGTGTCCGCCTCCTTTCATCTTCATCTTTCTGCATCCGTAATGAAGAGAAATGAGTCTTCGTCATTATCTGCTGATGTTCTCTTCAGGAAGAGGTCAGATTTGGGTCTGGGTAAAGGAAAGATCCGTCTCTGCAAGCCAAAAAAGCAAATATGTTGGTGGGCGATGCACATGCGTGGCACAGTGGCGCTTATGTGGGGCATTTCCCAATCCCAACCTGCCTTCTCCCTATTGTTTCTGTCAGGCCTCTATAAACTGTCATCACAAAATATTATTATATTTTATTACGTTTATAAAACGTTTATTACGTAATAAAAATAATTAATTAAATAAATAATTATTTAAAATATTTATTTAAATCTTCTATTTAATATTTAAATACTAAATAATAATTATTAAATTCAAATTATAATATTATGTTAATATGATTGATATAATTAATATTAAATAATGATTAAATATTACATTATTTAATATAAAATTATTAAAACATTAAATTATTTAAATATATTGTTTATTTTAATTTAAAAAAAATTTTTACTCTTAATACATTGGCTTTAACTTTTTCCGACAAAAGCGATAAAATGTTGAACATATGATGATCAACAGGTGTCCTTTCTGTGATTTAATTTCTTGTGTTATGGTTTTATTGCCACATGACAACAAAAAAGCTTCCTGCATGCTGGTTAAAACACAATGATGTTGATTTGATGAGCAGTTTTTCCAAACTTTTTATGATCACCGGTCAATTACACAGCCTTGACCTGGACTTTAAGCCCAACAAAAACACAATCATAATCCAGAAATTGAATGCATTTTTTTATACATTTTTGATTGAGACAAAAAAAAACCCATAAAACTGCTACTATTGCTAACCGATTTCTTGGGTTTCCATAATGTGGTTACCCAGCACACCCTTAAATCAGGATGGCCCCGCGGCAATGGTGCGGCCCCAAGGGGCCCCAGGTGCAGACGGGAGGAATCCAGACAGCTGAGTTTGCTCGGCAGATGCTAAATAGGGCAAGAGAGGCTCCGCCGGCCCCCGGGTTCACAGGGCAGAGGCCTGAAGCTGCTATTTTTATATGCCAACAGCTCCTGTTACAGATGTGCGGGACGGGACGCACTGCGCCGGGCTTGTGTCTGGCTGTGGGGGAGGGTCGACGCCGCGACCCCTGCATGACCTCGGAGAGCGCATGAGTTGCAGCAGGGCACGGAGGACGAACGCAGCGAGAAGGTAAATCACACATATGCAAACAGAGGCAGAACGATTCACATTCATACGAGCGTGCATCTCAAAACAGTCACACATGGATGTGAAATTCAGAAATGCACATGTGAGTGCTATAAGAGGATGCATTAAAATAATCAAGTGACAGTAAATGCATTTATAATTTTACAAAGGATTTCAAATGTATGCTGTTCTTTTAAACTTTCTATTCATCAAAGACATTGATAATAAAACATTGATAATAATCATTCAGATGATTTCTGAAGGATCATGTGACACTGAAGACTGGAGTAATGATGTTGAAAATTCAGCTTTGATCACAGGAATAAATTATATTTTAACATATATTCACATAGAAAACACTTATTTTAAATTGTAATAATATTTCACAATATTACTGATTTTACTGTATTTTTTACTCAAATCAATGCAGCCCTGGTGAGCAGAAAAGACTGATTTAAAAAAGTCTCTGACGTACGAGCAACACCAACGGCCACATGCAATGCAGCAGGAACATGCATCACATGCTGGTGCAAGTTTATGAAAAATTAACTATAGAAATGTTCAGGACGCCATCGACGTCAATGTGTCAATCAGCAGTGAGTTTGAGGCTACACTTCAACAACAGTAAAAATGTTGTATGCAATAAATTATATTTGTAAATAAAATGGCAATAATTTAATATTTATGAATAAAAAGTGAGTAGCAGAGCAGTGTGTCTGTCAACTGAATGCACGTACCAATGCGGCGTAACATAAAATCGGACGCTTCCAGCGCATTCGGATCCGGTTCAACTTCATCTCAGATGTTTCTCCTAATATCCCTGAGAAGAGATAAAACAGACACAAACGAGTCAATCCAGTGAGAGTTAAGAGTTATTAAATGGACGTGGAGCAGCTCAGATCATTAGATGAGAAATGTTGAGATCCGAGCACAGATTGAAGCTCTAGAGGAGACGAATGTGAGATGCAGGAGGTTCGGCAGGTTCAAATGTTTAAACATTACTATACTGATCTCATTACGTCAGCTTTGTATGAGACTTTTTATTCATTGGAAATCTTAATGCATATGCTTTTTATTCATCCATAGTCAAATATAAAACAATGATAATAACAATATTCATGTGTCCTTTTACTTATTTTTTTATCCTTTTACTTACTTAGTCTATATCCACTTATTTTCTATAAATAATTTGGGTTAGAAACAAATAAAAATTTTTTTTTTCAAAATGTGCATTAAAAACATATGTATATTTTGTTTATATATTAAACAAGTCTATCCACTTATTTTTATATTCTTATTTGTATTGCATAATTTAATTTAAAAAAAAATTCTTTCAAAATGTGCATTTATTTTTTTTGTAAAATTACATGTATTATACAAGTCTATCCACTTAAACTTTGGGGGTATCGCATAAATAAAATCAAATTTTTAAATTATTGCATATGTATATTTTTTTGTACAATTACATATTTTATTTTATCCAAAGTAAAATAACAAACAAAAATAAGTGGTGTTTTGCATAAATAAAATGCTGGATTAGAAACAGATAAAATAAGTACAATTTTCAAAATGTGCATTAATAAAAAAAAAACTACGACATTATTTTCTTGGCAAGTGCATAAACTTCGATGGAAACACATTTACCAAAATGCACATTAAACAGGTCGTGTGACTTTTTATCAAATGATGTGACTGAATAATCCATTTATTCCCATTTCTTTACTTTGGCCTCTTTACAAAAAAATCTATTTGTACCGTCAGGGTGTATCCGGTGGTTTAAACATCAAGTGAGCTACACTAAACAGCAATAGTAATACAACTAAATAATGAGCCTTATTACAATGAACCTTGCAGAGCAGATGCACAGGATTTCGACACTCCAGAGCTCGATGCAAGACAATGAGACAATGAAGGGTTTCGGCGGGCCGGCTTTGAATCTGACCGCAGACTTCAAAGGGCCGAGGAATGTGGAGCAATGATCAATCAATGAAGGTCGGATCGAGTTCCCGAGTACAGTCACACCGCGCAGGCCGGAGGAACTATAGCCAAAGGAATCCGGCTCGCTCTGATTTCCTCCCCGCTATCATTCAAACAACTGTTTCCGTGTCATTTGTTCATAATTTCCCCAAACGTTCACCGTATTTGTCATAACTGTGCAAGACAATGCCTAATAGAGGCTCTCAGCCAAAGCAGACCTGCGGCGGCCGTGGACATTGTCCCACGAACAGCGCAGGACGCGTAGCCTGAATTGAACCATTTTTCAGCGCGTACCGGCCAAACTAGCCTTGTTAACGCCAGAGTTTCCTTAGTTCCCTGTAACTGATACAATGTGAAAAGCTATTCAGTGACAGGCCAGGAAAGACTTATGGGCCATCTCTCTGGTCAGGCCCGCACTGAGTCAGTCTGGCGCATTCATGAAGGAGAGCAGCTGCATCCTGTTATTAAAGCAGAGCGCTAACCTTTGCCAACAGCACCTGACAACCCAACTCACTGTGTTTTCTATTGCAGCCGCTTTACAGTGCCGTGTACTGTACCCGATGCCCCGCCAAATGCCTTAAAGGGACAGTTCACACAGAATTAAACTTGTTTACTCACCCTCATGTTGCTCAAACTCATCCGTGAAACACGAAAGATGAATCTTCTTGCTGCTCTTTCCATACAACCACTATTCGAAGGTCCTAAAAAAGCCATAAAAAAACATTAATGCAAAGTTTTTATTCTCTTTGGAAATCTTAATCCATATGCTCTTTTTTCACAGACAAATATCAAACAACAATAACAACAGCCTGGTGTCCGCCACTCATTTTTATTTAAATTTTGGGAGTTGCATAAAAAATGCTGGATGGAAATAAATAACTAAATTAAATGAAATTGATATATTAGAAATAAAATATTTTTTTAAATAAAATGTTCAAAATGTGTATTAAAAATGCATGCAATGTAAAATAACAGGCATTATTTTATTTTTAACCACAGTCAAATATCAAACAACAATAACAAAATGCTGGATGGGAATTAAAATAAAATAAAATATAATAAAATAATAATAAAAATAAAATATATAGACATATATTACAAATAAAAAATGGCATTAACATTTTTGAGTATTGCATAAAAAAATGCTGAATGTAAATAAAAAAATTAAATAAATAAAATTAAATAAAATATATTTTTTAATAAAATTTTCAAAATGTGTATTAATGTATGCAATTTTTAAAATGTAAAATAACAGGCATTATTTTATTTTGCACCGCAGTCAAATATATAATAACAATAGTATAATAACAACAATAACAATAGCCTGTTGTCCATCACTCATTTTTATAACATTTTTGGGGTATTGCATAAAAAATTATGGAATTAGAAAAAAAAATAAAGTATAATTTTAAAAAATTTAAAATGTATAATCCAGCAAATGTGCATAAACTACGATGAAAATAATTTTTTACCAAATAATTCACTAAATGCACACCAAGCAGGTTTACCTCAACAAATGATGTGACTGAATAATTCACTTAAACCATGAATTCAATTCTAGGGTTTTATTGGCCTAGTTATGTTTTTATGACAAAACTTGATTTAGTTTTCTTAAATGAGTGAGGCTGCTGCAAGAAGTATCGAGCAGTGATTTTCCCATCATTCCTACATCCATCCACGATCACATTTCTTGTGGTTTAGCATGTAAACAGTAACCAAGTATCTGCTTTATCGATCGGCCATGTTTAGTGATTCAGAGAGCCTTTACTTGATCAAAATGGCTCATTAGTCCAGTGAGCCTCTGTCACCTCGTACCGCCTCGATAGAAACGCATCTGTTGCTATGCTATTATTAGAGCGCCGTGAACATACCTCAACTCTTTCGTGATATAACCTTGAGCTGTGCATTAGTAACTGCGACTTTTACAGCTAATCCAGAGCCTATGCACATATTAGCCGACAATGCTAAAGGTTTTAACATCCTGAGAAGAGTTATAAAGCAATCGAACTACTTATGAATATTGACACTAATGCAAACTATAGCAACTACGGTAATTTGGGGAAAATGCTGAATAATGTGTAAGAAAATCATTTTATATTATTTGACTTTTTAACAAAAAAAGTTTTTTATTATTACTTACCATTTATTTACAGTCACATTGTATATATTATTATATAAAGTGCTGGGTGTAATGCATTACTAAGTAATTACTTTCCCCTTGAAAAAGTAAAGTAATTTAATTACAGTTACTTCTAATGTAATTGCATTAAATACTGTATAGACTATAGAACAATTTTATTTAAAACAATAGTGGATTTAACATCAAAATTTAATGTCTAATGTTAAAATGTTATAATGTTTTTAACACGGTCAGTTCGAGAATAATTTATGCAATTTTACATTATTTATTTGAAAGAATTAAAAGAGCCGTTTTATGTCTATCCTTGTATTGTTCAACTGGCCGAGGTTGAAATGGGATTTAGAAAGTAATTAGTAATACTCCATATCTGTCTGACCTACAACACCCCTACTCTCCTGCCCGGTCCCTCAGATCATCTGAGCTTGGTCTTTTGTCCGTTCCTCGTTTTCGATTGTCCACTGTAGGTGGTAGGTCATTTAGTGTCAATGCTCCTAAATTATGGAATTCGCTTCCCTTACCATTGCGTAATTTATCATCTCTGTCTACCTTCAAGACTCAGCTAAAGACATATCTATTTAATTTGTATTTTGATTAATGTGGCTATATAAGACCTTTGTTTGTCTTGTGTATGACGGTATGCAAATGTACTGTCTAACACTATGTGAAGCGACCTTGAGCTTTGGAAAGGCGCTATATAAATAAAACTTCTTCTTCTTAATAAGTAATGCAATACAAATGAGTAATTAGTACAGAAATCTAATTACATTGTTGAAGATGTAATTAGTAGCTAGTAATTAATAACATTTTTTTAGAGTAACTTACCCAACACTGATTATATAATATATATTGTATATTTATTTCTAATTGTGTTTAGGCTACTATTTTTCATAACAAATCCAGATTATACTTACAGCTGTGGGACATTGCATCTAAAAATCCTTAAGATTCATTTACATCTATGCATTTAGCAGACACTTTTATCCAAAGCGATAAAGTAATGTGTTACAATATTGCATTACTCCCTAAAAAGTAACTAATTACTTTCTCAAAATGAATCAAGCCAGTGAAATGCAAACTCAGAATATTACACGAACCTGCAATAATTAAATATATTAAATTACACAAGTATACTTTATGTATTTAATCTCACTTTATTAAGCGATGTCTTTGCCGCTGATCCAATTCAACCATACGAATAAGCAAAAAAACTAAATAATTGCATTACGTAGTTACTTTTTATGGAAAGTAATGTGTTACGTTACTTTTGTGTTACTTTTTCTCACCTGGGCTGGGCTTGCTTGTTTGTTTGTCCTAATTTGCATACTATCCGTCCTAAATAGTATTCGAAAATAGAATTAGTATGTCCCAAATCGTAGTATGTTGAAAAGAGTATTCCAAAGATACCCGGATGGTCTACTATTTCCGGTCAGAATTCGAAGTGCAGATCGACGCACACTCTAACGGCTGATATTGCCCACAACCCGTCACGATGAGGATGAGGATTCGATTAGAACTACAAACGCGGATAAAAAGTGTTAAAAAACTACAAACATGACAGATGTGCGAGTCCGACGGTTAAGTAGAGAGGTTTAGATAAAGGGGCTTGAGTGACCAATTATCAGTATTTAACCTGACAAAAATGTATTTATTCAATGTTATCCACATTATATTTTACCTGCAGCAGCATTGTGAACTTGTAATGATACGTTTTGCCATTAAATGCATCATTATATTTAAATTGCAAACACATGAGGAGAGTCTCTGCATTAAAGACCCACAAATCGCAAATCAACGTGCTACTACATTTCTCTCCGATACGGTAGGAAATTACATTGAATGTGGAGGATTTGAACGGTGACGATGATTGACAGGGCAGTTTAAACGGTGAAGGGATGCACGTAACTAAAGAGTCCGTTAAAGATGACGAAGTAGTATGTCCCAAAGCTTGCATACTCTTCGGCTACACACTCAAAAGTATGTACTTTTTCTTCACAAAAAGAGTACATACTTTTAGGTCATAGTATAAGTAGGCGAATTGGGACGCAGCAAAAGCTGAAGGAAATGCAAATTAACGTCTGTACAGTAGAGGGCGCCGCTCAAACCTTTCAGCTGTGCTGCAATTCTGAATCGCAAGAGATGAAAGTTCAACACTCTTACTTCAGCAATAAAAAAAGAGAAACAAATGTGATGTTTATCTAAAGTTATTTTTGCTTATTCGTATGGTTGTATTGGTTCATCGAAGGTCAGCAGCAGAGACATTGCTTAATAAAGTGAGATTAAATACATAAAGTATATTTCTGTAATTTAGCATTTAATTATTGCAGGTTTGCACAGCTGTCAATCATGATGTTACACCCCATTTTATAGCATCAGATAACTAACTAAAACCAAACTTACTGGGAAAACGAACACTTGGGGCCCTATCATACACCCGGCGCGGCGCAAGTGTTTTTTGCTAGTTTCAGCCCGACGCAGTTATCATTTTCACGTCCAGCGACACGTTTTTAAATAGCAAATGCACTCGCGCCCATCTGTTCGCCCATGGGCGTCTGGTCTGAAAACAAGATGTGTTCAGGCGCATTGTTGACGCGTTGCTATTTTGAGGAACTGAAAACGACTGCGCGATTGACCAACAAAAACCTGGTCTAAAGTCAATAGCGCAGTATTTTTTGTGTTATTTAAAGGGCGCATTAGTAATATCAGGATGTGTATGGCCAATACATGAGAAAACAAAGTAACTTGCGTTACTTATTTGAAAAAGTTTAGTTGGAAATTTAAAAGTAATGCATTACTTTACTCATTACTTGAAAAAGTAATCTGATTACATAACTCGCGTTACTTGAAAAGTGTTACTCCCAACACTGTCAAAGAGTCAACGATATTCGTAATATACAATATGGTAGTTCGTTTACTTCTGGATTAACTAGCTAATATACCTAGTTCCATAGAAAACATAGTTTTAATGATGAGCTATTCTGTGTTCACTTTTACTAATTTTCTGGAGCCGTCTAAACAGTCCATCAGAAAGCCAACCATTTCTCCTTACGGTCCGCTTGGGAAGTTTTCCCTTACTTATCCGAACGCATCATGCCGCGAGAGATCACATGCCATGCCGCGCGGCCATCTGCTCGGTGGAAACGCAAGCAGACACAGGTTGGTGGGAGAGGAACTCGGAGAGATCCGTGTGCTGTGCTCCTACAGGAGGTGGCATGGAAATCCGTGTGCATTGGGTACAGTTATGCAATATAGTTCATAATTAATTTTTACACAGCAATATGGATAGTGTTTTATGCCAAAACCCAAGCAGAGGAGCAGCAGTAACTGGTACCAAGACAATCCTGGGCCTGTTGTGTAAGACTAGTATCGCTTACTAGTAGCGAATATACCTGTTTTACTCCTTTTGCTCTAAGATTAAAGGCCTGTTCACACCCAGGATGATAACCAGGGCTTGACATTTACACCCGCCAACCTGCCAAACACGTGTGTATTCCAGCAGTGGCGTGTAACGCAGTCACTCCTACTAGCCACTTTGGCAGGTTGAATTTTATATGTAATATATACGTTTTTCAGTTGTAGTCTTTTAAAAAGGCATGTGAAATAATAAACTAAGTGCAATGTAGTGTTGTCAAAAATATCGATTTTTCGATACATATCGATACTGAAATATCTGAAATGCCTCGACAGAATAGACACACGACACCAGCGTCTCTTTCTCTCTCTCTCATCTCTCCGACAGCGAGTGACACAAACCCGCCTCCACTCACTCACTCGCTTCATTTGCTCCGGATGAATATTGTTGCTGTTACAGGGCTTGAATTCCGGTGTGGGATTGCGCATAACTTCACACATTCCCGCAGATTTTGTGCTCAGACCCAAAGTGCGCACACATAAAGCCGTCTCTCAGTACTAAATTGAGTTCTTTTTAGCTGCTTATTGCGCTTAAACAGTCAAATACAAACAAAATAATGTCAAAATGCTGGTCTTGGTGAGTATTCACGTAAACACAGTCAGTTATGTTTTAAGTGAATATAAACAGTTGAGAAAGAAAACGCATGTGCAACAGTGTAATGGATCTGTGCGTCAGGTCTTAAAGTGACAGCAGCCTAATAAACCTGCTGACAAATTATGAGATAATATTACAAATATCTATATGGCAGTTTTTCCCCATGGTATCGTTAAAAATGTGGCCAGTGAAAATAACATCAAGCCAATCAGAATCCATCCTACTTTAAAGAGCTCGACCATTTAAAGCAACAGATGACAAAACTGCAGCACGCTTATATAAGAAAATCTGCAAACAACTATTTCTATTTCATTGACTGCGCAAAACAGTCTCTACATGCACGATTTGCACTTCTCAAACCAAATTAGAGTTGAAAGAAAGTTCATCATGTTAAAGACACTATGAATCTTTCACGAACTTGTAATCCAAACGTTTTCATGATTCATCAACAGGTTTGCACTTAAAGGAACACGCCGACTTTTTGGGACTTTAGCTTATTCACCGTATCCCCCAGAGTTAGATAAGTCCATACATACCATTTTTATCTCTGTGCGTGCCATAACACTCTGTCTGACGCACCCACCGCTAGCCTAGCTTAGCACAAAGACTGGAGGTAAACGGCTCCAGCTAGCCTACTGCTCAATAAGTGACAAAATAACGCCAATATTTTCCTATATATATGTTGTGATGTGTATAGTTACATCGTGTACTAAGGAAAATTAAAAGTTGCATTTTTCTAGACCGATATGGCTAGGGACTATACTCTCATTCCTGCATAATAATCCAGGAACTTTGCTGCCGTACCATGGGTGCAGCGGCGCAATGATATTACGCAGCGCCTGAAAATATGAGAGTATAATTGTATAAATAGAAAATTGCAACTTTTCATTTTCCGTCGGTCTTAGTACACGATGTAACTATACACATCACAACATGTAAATAGGAAAATGTTGTCGTTATTTTGTCACTTATTGAGCAGTAGGCTAGCTGGAGCTGTTTACCTCCAGTCTTTGTGCTAAGCTAGGCTAGCGGTGGGTGCGTCAGACAGAGTTATGACACGCACGGAGATAAAAATGGTATGTATGGACTTATCTAACTCTGGGGGATACGGTGAATAAGCTAAAGTCCCAAAAAGTCGGCGTGTTCCTTTAATTTGACTCTAAATTTAGAATAAAATACTAGGATTCAAAACAGGGAGGAGTGTTTAGCTAAATACTTTGCCAAATGCGGGCAGAATTTAGTTTGAAGACTCAAATCGAAGAATTGATTATTTTTGAACTGGTTCATTAGCATGAATCATGTGAACAAACTGATTCACTAAAACAAATCAGACTTTTATTTTTCAGAAAAGCATGTTTGATTATCACCTCCAAACATTTTAGCATTTTACACCATTTTACGTGACTTGTTCATAAACGCATGTTAGTAACATCAGTGCTTTCACAGTTACCGTATCTTCCACAATATAAGTCACAAAACAGCGGCTTATATCCCAATATAATTAACATCAAGCACACAAAATATTTGCAGAAATACATGTCTATAGTGTTTATAATGTTTGTAAACTTTTGTAAAATTTTACATTATTTATTATACTTATGATGTGTTTTTGGTAACATTTTATAATAACGATTCATTTGTTAACATGAACTAACTATGAACAATACTTCAACAGCATTTATTAATCTTAGTTAAGGTTAATTTCTAGATTTTTTACATCAAAAGCTGCATCTGTTAACATCAGTTAATCCACTGTGAACTAACATAGGCTGTAAAAAATAATTAACTATGTTAACTAATGCATTGACTAATGTTAACAAATAAGACTTATCGGAAAGTATTACCATGTTTTTTTTCACTCTCAACAATTAAATTTTGACCTGGTGCAACATCTAGTCACTAGATATTCCCTAACACGGCTATAACTAGCCAAACCAGGAGGGATTTCAGCTGGTAAAGGTGGTGAGAGAGGTCACAATGGTGCTATAGATCCTTGCCAATGCTGAAAAAATCCAAGGTCAGGGCTGATGGATGCTGTGAAGGGGCTTATTTACATGCAGTCCGTTGGCAACAATTAAGCGGCTAAATAAGAAGGAACTCTGTTATTTCTTTCTTCGTCTATGGACTTCTATCCAAAGTCAGCCATTTCAGAACAACTCTAGTCACAGATCACATGACTTACACTTGATTTATTGGCAACTGCAATGTAAAAAAAAAAAAGATGATTGTTTAAGTTCTTATGCAATGCAACAGCACATTTGTTATCTCTTCGTTGCACAGCGAAATGAATTAGCTCTTGTATGCAGAGCACATATGCACAAAGGAATAGCTCATTTGTTAAATGCAAGAAATTTCATGTACTTGCCATTTATTTGTAATTAAATTTACTAGCGTTTATATTTTTGAGTGAAAATTGTAAATCAGACAGCAATTTTTTTCAGTGTGGTAAAAGTGAGTAATCATGCAAGCCTGAATTCTTTCAGCTGTAAGCAAGACGAATTTTAAAACTAATATTATGCAAAGACACATTTTAAGGCGTTTTGCAGCCAACTGCCTTCAGACGAGCTCAACCAGGCACGTCTCTCCACTCAGGAGGAAGAAAAGACATTATTAAAACACGAAAACTTCAATGAAAGACACCCACAGCTTTGTCGTGACTTGTGGGCAGTCTCAATTGAGACTAAGGCTTGTAGTTCGGTTCTCAAAAAAGGAAATGATACATTTAGTCCTGGTTCACTTTTAAGACCGGACCTAAAGATACAAAACAAAAAAGCGGCGTATATTTGCGACTGAACTAATCCAAAACAATTCTGTGTTCTGGGCTAAAAGCGCTCATTGTATGTGGGTAGCCTACATATATGATGGTATTTGACCATGTTTATTTTGACCTCATTGACCAAAAACTACATTTTTCTCTATTCCCTCCCTATTCTAGCTTATGCTACTCTAGGCAATGTCCAAAACTTAGTATTTCAGGCATGTTCAGGCCTCTTCATGACGGATCGCTTCCTGTATTCCTCAGTTGCTTTGGATAAAAGCGTCTACTAAATGAATAAATTAATAAATGTAAATGTTTATTTTGGCATGTTTGGTTTGATTAAAGCGAACCCTGGTGCGATTGCTCTGTTAGTGCGCTTCATTTGAATAAGTGTGAACGCTGCCATCCGAACCAAACAAGCGGACCGAGACCCACGTTTTCAGGGGCTCTCGATACGCTTTCAATTGAATTCTCGTGCAGTTCGACTGAGGGTGTGTTCACGCTTGTAGTTCGGTTTGCTTGGTTTGGACCAAAAAAAAGCATTTAGTCCTGCTCCGCTTAGCGTTCACATTGGCATTTTAACCGAACCTAAAGATACCAAACCTAAAGACATAGGGATACGTTCACAACCTGATTGGTCTGCTTTTATGATGTACACTTTGCAAAGGAACTTACCGAACATCCAAATCAATGCTGTGCCCTGGGATAAACGCACTCGTTGTATGTGCGTAGCTACATATATGATGGTATTTTGACCAGCTGAGAACTCGTGAAGAGCTTATAAAATGTGTAAAGGAGTCAAAACAGCGGCAGGAAACCCTCCGTCACACACACAAACGAAGATCTGCTTCGAGGAGACGCGGTTCGGCCGTCTGTACCGAACTGTGATGGGCAACATCACGACTATGACGAGAAAATACAGACATGCTTGAGCATTCTGTCCTTGTTAGGGTCACATCTTGTGACATCATGTCCCGTTTTTGGTTTGTTTACATGTCTTTGGTCCGTGTTGCGTTCATATTTAAGGGTGTGTTCATGTTTGGTTGGATTAAAACGAACCCTGGTGCGATTGCTCTGTTAGTGCAGTTCATTTGAATGAGTGTGAACGCTGCCATCCTAACCAAACAAGTGGACCCACACCACTGAAAAGATGGTTCTCGCTCCACTTCCAAACCAACTCTGGTGCAGTTCGAAGGAAATATGAACGCAACACGGACCAAAGACATGTAAACGAACCAAAAACAGGACGTGATGTAACAAGATGCAATCCTAAAAAGGACCAAATGCGAAAGCACACCTGGTTCCTCTCGTCATAGTCACGATGTTGCCCATCACAGTTCGGTACAGGAGTTTTGACTCCTTTATACACTTTATAAGCTCTTCACGAGTTCTCAGCCTGTCAAAATATCATCATATGTAGCTACGCACATACAACGAGCGCATTTAGCCCAGGGCACAGCATTGATTTGGATGTTCAGTAAGTTCTGTTGTGAAATACGTGTAATAAAAGTCGACCAATCAGGTTGTGAATGTATCCCTTTGCCTTTAGGTTCTGTGTTAAAATGCCAATGTTCGTTCGTTTTAATCCAACCAAACATGCCAAGTGTGAACACACCCTAAATCTGCTAAATATGTCCACAGCAGCGGCACTGCAAGATGTTTTTTACTCTCTCTGACTCAATGAGTACACCGTTTACTCATGTCTATTTAGTGATGATGTTAAAAGCCCTATTCGGACAGGCTTTCATGGAGGACGTTAGAGAAATTTGTGTTTGAATCTGCCATGTCTGTGTTTTTCTAAAGCCCTATTCGGATGGTAATATAGATGCGCTATAGTTAAAATGTCTAGTATTTTATCTCAAAAGGATGGATTTCATTTAAAAAATGTGGAAATGAGCAGAAATAAGTTAATGCAGCCTCTTATTTACATCAGTGAGGAAACCCATTGCCTTAAAATGATTAAGGGCCCTATTTTAATGATCTGAAGCACATGGCGCAGGTGCACTTTGGGCGTGTCCGAATCCACTTTTGCTAGTTTAACGACGGAAAAAATGGTCTGCGCTCCAGGCACATGGTCCAAAACTAGGTTGTGCCTAGACTCTTGACCGAGTCATGGGTGTGTTTTGGGCGTAACGTGCAATAAACCAATCAGAGTCTCATCTCCCTTTCCCTTTAAAAGCCAGTTGTGCTTGCACCATGGCGGATTTGCTATTAACATGGAAAGACTGAACGCTTCTCCAGAGAGGAATCCTTTTATTTTTAATATTATAAATGTGTGTTCTGCTGCTCGTCCCTATGTGTGTAATAAGCAGAGTGTACGCGCGTTGTACACCGCCTATAGTGTGTATGATCATGCATAATTAAAAAATTAAGTTATGTGAACTTGACAATTCCACATTTCATTTCCAACTTAATTTTTTCAGTTACACTTGCAGTTTATTTAAAAGTGAGGAAACCCGTTGCCTTGAAATTATTAAATCAAGTCAACTGATCACTTTTTACAGTATGGTTTATATTTTTAATGTATATAATTGCTGCCATAATAACGGCCAGTTTCAAATGTTTACGTGCTTTCTCCTTTGAGCCGGTGATATGAAATAATATTGTTCTTCCAGCATTTCAGTAATAAAAGTGTAGGCTAAATCTTTAAAATGTTATGTGCTCGAAGGGATTTAAACAGTAAATTTGGACGTGATCTCTTCTTGTAAACTCAGAGATGTGGATTCGGACGGCGATTAAATGACCGCACGACCTTGGTGTTCGCCAAAAAACAGTAGGTAATTCGGCTGTGGATTTTTATGCGGGTGGTGGTAGAAAAACACTTCCATTCTGGATTCGAACGGCAATAAAATCACTGTCTCTCCCCTGAAAATGTTGAAAACACCTTACAACCCCATGAGAAACAATTACCGCCCGAATAGGGCTTTAGACTAACGCTTTTCCTCATGTGTTTTTGACCTATCTGAGCTCCCGTTTGCGCACTCATCTTTTCATTTCCATATGGATGGTATGCGACGGAAAAATAAAATGAATAAATAGTCAAATCGCAGAAACTGCAAACACTGACCATTTTAATATCAGTATAAGGTAAGATACTTGATACTCTAGATTATGTGGGTTTATCATAAACAGCCACTTCCATAAACTCATGTGACGTTTATTTCAATAGGGTTTTAATACTAAATTAAAGTTATATCAATAAGTAAATCATTAAAAGACATGCAAGCACCTTCTGTAACGCTCACGTCTAGAAAACACACCTTTGTAATAAGCTGCGTTCACGCCATGTCGTAATTACCATAAATTCGAGATGGCAACACGGGATGTTCTACGCAACACTATCAATGCCTAAATTAATCTGCGGTGGTCAGGTGGTACGAGAAGGAGCTCTCAGAAAATTCCCAGCGTACAAGTTGTAATTATTCGAGGACGTGAATGCTTTCTACGGCACCTATAAACACTGAGATGTCCCGTCCGAATCGGTACATGACAGACGTCAGGTGATACGAATTTTAACTCAAACATTGTCCCATCCAAATAGGGCTAAAGTGAAATAATGGACCACTATGGTGGCACATGCACAGGGTGTTTTACAATGAATTTTGACATGTGCTTTCTTTGTGATTATGGGATTGTGAATTTGAGTCGGGATCAGCAGTGTCACGTCCGGACTCTAGAGGGCGCCACTGTCAGGTGCAAAAGAATGGAAACGTGTTTCCCTCCAAAGCCCATTATATTCAACACACAGTCCGAAAAACTGTAATGTAATGCGTCCTTTCAATTTCTGATTTAATAAATAAACAAAATGTAAAAAAAATCAATGCATTTCTGTGTAACACCAACTGTTGAACTTGTGGAGAAGCCATCAAATCAATAAATATAATGTGACTACATGTAGTTTTTAAATGCACAGGTTTATTAAAGATTTTCATTATTCACATTTAAGTAGCTAAGTAGAAAATAATATCCGTACTGACCTGTACAGCGATGCATCTTGGTTAGTCCTTTTCGAACTTCCCTTCTGCCTAAGGAAAAATACATAAAAATGTATTATTATATTTATAATTTTGCTAAATGTCTTGAAAAAACACACACACACACACACACACGCACAGTTACTGCTGTATTTGTGGTATTTCACTCTACTTTATCCATATGAGATGCGTTTGAAAGAAGCACAAGCTCTATTTTTTAATTATTAAAATAATCAAATCATGCTGTTCGTAGACATTTTGTTATTTGTTTAATGAAGCATAGCCATCGATATGCTTAATTGATCACTGCAGCAGAGATTTATTCAGTGAATTATTGATCAAAGATCAACAAAAGGTGAAGCAATTAGTGATTATAAAATTTCCTGATCATGAAAAAAAAATAGAACACGCTTCAAACAGTGTGAAGAGAAGAGATTAAATGTGATTATCTCATTCAAAGAGACGATTCTGCAAATAAAACAGGCGTAACGTTAGTTGGAAAAATGCCAAACGACTTCTAATGTATTTCTCATTAAAGCACATACTCTGAATTCATGAACAACTAAACATGAGCTTGTACAAATGTATACGGTGCCATAACATAAAACAAGAAATACGTGAAAAAAACCGTTGTATTTTGTACTGAATCCACATATTTATATGACTGAGGATTTCCAAAAAACATGATTTTGCAAGATTATACAGATAAATGTTGTAATGCGAGATTATCTGTGTTCTTTTATGCATATTTTTTACATGCTTTATTATGCACAAATGCACAATGTAGAGTGTTTTTAAAAAAAGAGAACGCATTTTAGATGGTATAAGTATTTTAAATGACACTTATTTAGCCAATGATACTTATTTTATACACTTTTTCATGACTCTTCAGACAACATCTACAGTTTTTGCATATGAGCTTGATAAGCATGTAAATTATGAGACTGTAATTGTGTATTTTAATAGTAAGTTATGCACATTGTACTCACATTTCTTTTGTCTTGCTTTTCCGCAAAACAATTGGTGCATACTGCAAAAACACGTAAAGATACGTAAATCTGTGTTGCCAATAACAATCGTGCAATAAACTTTACAAAAGATTACCAAGCAATAAATCTGTCAGCAAACACAAATAATCCTGACGATGTGGTGAAAGTTCGGACTATGGAGAAGAGAAACCAATTATGGTGAATTATAATTCATTGCGGCTAATGTGATGAATTTAAAATAGTATATTATGTAGTATAAAATGTGTGCTACACTGTTACACATTACATGCAAAACATCAGAAGCGAACACAATTATGACAAATGTAATAGGATTGAAAAATACTTGCATGGATTAAAACAAAAATATAATGTGTATCATAAAAAATGTGAATTATTATTATTTTGGGACTAAACTGGCTTCAATACACACGCTAATAGACAATCATACACTTCTCATGGTTTATATATATATATATATATGTTATAATATATATGTGTGTGTGCTAGCTTAGTTTGAGATAAACATATTGAATATTTAAAAAATATATAGTACACACACATGTATTTTACCATACAATTATAGATATTATATACATCTCATTTTAATTCAAATAGACTTACTCTATACCTAAAAAAAAACATTTTTAGATTAAAAATGGGATGCTTTTATCCAATTGAAAAGTGTAAAAGTGTGTGTAAACACACTTTAGGCTGATATTTCAAAGTGCACAAAATAATGCGAACAGATTTAAGAAATATTTAAATTATGGAATAAAATCACAACTGCGTAAAAAAGGCGTGTGTGTGTATGTGTGCGTGTGTGTTTTCGTAAATAAACTTGCTTGATAGAAAATTTGTGTCTTAAAATATAGTGGCAATTGTGAAAAATGTAGTCTGTGCTTGGTTTAATCTCGTCAGTAATTTTTTTATCCATATTGACGAAGAATCAATAGAGCCCGATTCACACACTGCATCAAAATGGTGGACTTGAACTTCACACACACACACACACACTGAGGGCCAAACTACTAAGGAATGAGACCCCCTCACTGCAGACGCTGTGTGTGTGTGTGTGTGTGTGTGTGTGTGCCTGAGGGTGATCAATCGAGTTTGAAAACATTTAGAAATATCCCAAAATTACATTTAAAGTTGTGTGCTAAATTCTTACCATATTAAATATGTATTTTTTGAAGCTCTTCTATCTGTGTGCGCCTGAGGGTGAGCAATCGAGATGCAAATATTTAGAACTTTCCTAAAATTCCATTTAAGTTTTTACTGTAATAAATGTGTATTTTTGAAGTACTTCTAACTGTGTGTGTGTGTGTGCATGACACACTTAAAATGTTTGATGTGCCCTTATTCTTGATCAGGCAGTTCTTTGCCAAACACAGTGAAGTCGCAAAGTCAGCAAATTCAACGACAGGTAAAAACACACACACACACATTTACACACACAAACACACACACATTAGACCACAATCTGGGAATCCAATTGAATAATTCCACACCCACAAGGAAAGTTATAGCAGGAGTATTTGGCTGGAAGGCATTAATCTACACCACACGCATCCCGTCCTAAAAACTGTCTCATAATTATCAGGAAAAACAAGCCTTTACAGAAAATAAAGTCCGGAAATTCTATAAACCGCAACTATGCAATATTAAATAAATATGGATCACGATTCAGAATTTATTGTAAACTTGTATTTCTAAAATGAACTGCCTGATTAGTTTTTAAAAATATATTAAACCCTTATGCATATGGATGTATGAATTATATTTAAGATTTCGGGATGCCATATTGTCTATAAAAGGTACAAATTTATTAAAAAAAAAAAAAATCTCCTGAGCAACACTAGCTATGAAATGAATCATAAATGTGTTAAAGCATATCAGGATTATATCAAAATTTTGTTGATTTTTACATGCATTATGCAAAAAATATTACCTTAATAGAGCGAACCACATGTGCATTTCGTAAGTTTAAATATTTGTGGTAAAAAAAAAACACCCAAAAAAAATAAATCACTGTATGCAATTCTGATACATATAAAAAATATTGCATGCAATAAATCACAGTTATCACAGTACAGTTCAACTGTAATTCAACAGAGGCCAAATACAAAGAGTGAAGCCAGGCCTCTTGCTACCGATTATAATTTAGACGTGGAAAAAAAAAACATTTCGACCCAAATATAAATATTAATGAATACCTCTTTCGCTGGGTCGTATTTAATAAAACAAGACCGCTTCGTACAAAAGTTTCGTAAACACAGTAAAGTATCCTCTCAACATGCATGAAAGTATACTTGTAAATTTCAATGAATCCGAATGAGGGTAAAAATAATATTTTTCGGATAGATTTTAATGCATTTACAGGCATTTGAGAATACTTAAAAATCTGCAAATGCACAAACATTTCCTTCATTGCCGTCGTTTGTATTATAACCACATTTTAATGCTTCAGAAATGCATGTTTTAGCAATCTGTGCATCGGAGAAGCAAAAAAGCATGCACACACACACACTGCTGTGACTTACACACATCTGCGAGGACGTCAGCGTCCGGAGGCAGCGCTTTCCACAGGCCTCTTTATCTTCGGATGTCTTGCTGCGGAGAGAAAAGGGCTGCTATTCCGCGAGCCGTCCCGTTCCGCTATCCCGGTCTCTAATTCCAGTCCGCCCTCTCAGGGCTCTGGTTAGGCTCGCCGGCTGCTCGGCTGGGCCTCTGGAACAATAGGAGGCCTCCGGGGCGTCTGGGAGGCGTGTGTGAACCCCGTCTGCGGACCGGAGCGCGTCTCGCTGAATGGTGCGTGTTAGCAAACACACAATTAGCGTGTCTGCCGCATGCAAATGGTCCCATGGTTTCCACGGCACATGCGATCGGCTCTCGGAGGCCTGAGGAGTGTTGCTGAGCGGGCTTGAATAAAGGCCCCCCCCCACCTCCTCCTTCACGATCCTCTTTTTCTGCATCTCTCTCTCCCCCCCCCCCCGCCCCCCCCCCCCCTCGCAACCATCCTTCACTTTTTTTCTGTGATAGTTGCATGCCGTTTTCCTTAGGTGTAGATCACAGATTTTCGGTCACCCTTTTGTGAGCGACTGGCACCTGTCCCAGAACGGATCATCAGAATCCCCTCCGAACGGATCAGGTCAGTACTTCCAGCAGGTTTTCGGCGCTCCGAAAGGGCCTGGCGCCGCGCTGGCGTGGGCTGCGGGTCGGGGTGGATTCGCCTTCTCGCTGAAATCTGAAGAGAAATGGGGCCGAAACGGCACTCTGTGAAGCAAACCTAGCCTAAAATCTGCAATCAGGTGCATGGAAAAGCTCAGGAACGTGCTGGAAAGCGGGAGCAGGTTTGTGGAGGAGCCTCTGTCGCGCTTTAGTCAGGAGGCCCTCGTGGCAAAAAAAAGGGTTTTCTTTCCTCTTTTTTTCCCTTTGCACTCTCTAAAACCTCCTTTCCAGTGGCTCTTCACCTTGCGTACAGCACGAAGACAGCAGGGCTCGAGGAACCCGTACGGAAAGCGAAAGAACGCTGGAGAGGGAAAGAGATATGAAACTGGAGACGTAGAGGGGTGAAACTCCTCATCAGACGTCCCACATGGCCTTGCACTTGAGAGGGAGAGAGAGAGAGACAAATAAAGAGAGAGAGAGAGAAGTGGGAGGGCAGAAAAACAGCAAGTCCAGAGCAGGAGCAGAAAGACGGAGAGAGAAAGAGAGGGAGAGAGGGAGTGTGACATAGATACTCCTCCCCCAGCGCGCAGACTCAGTGTGTTTTCTCACACACACACACACACGGATAATCCCAGCAGAAAGAAAGAAAGAAAGAGTGGAAAACGCAGCAGAAGAACACCGAAAAAGTATTTGGAACTTTGAATTCCACACTGTTTCTGAACATAAAAACATATTTCTAGGTCATCTTTCCCACACACATTCATTTGGTTGCTTTAAAGGTTTTATTTAATAGTGCACTTTAACATGAAAATCAAAAACGTCGCACAAAAGTTGCTGCCTTAAATTTTTAAGTACAATTAACTTGGATGTTTAAGTCATTTCAACTTAAATGACATTAAACCGACTTGAGTTGAACCTTGTATAAAAAAAGTTGAACATATTTTGATGAGTAAAGCAATGTAAAAATGTCGAATCTTTGAATCTTTACGCAACTGGTGCCAAAATGGCACTGGTTCATATGCATGTCCGAACGCAATGCACCCATTTTGAATTTTAAACATAGAATAGCAACTTAAACTTGGGTGTATTCCTCAAATAAAGCATCACATGACTACAGACGACTTGGATTATACACTCTGAAAAGTAATTTGGGGGACACGTTAACACAACTTAAAAATTCTAATTAATTAAACCTTTTAAGTTGCAAACATTAGTTCTGTTGTCATTATATCAACTTAATATCGTCTGTAATTTAAACTCAAATTTCTGCGTTAATTGGCTTTTTTATGTTTATTAGGTTGTAGTCACTTAATGAAATCACTTTGATAACTTCTGAAATTAGACAGTGGATTTTAGTTCCCAGCATGCTTTGGATTGGATGAGGAGAATAAATGTTGAAATGAAGTGTTAATTTATTTGTTTTTAGTGAAAGGAAAGACCTGTTAGTGTTTAATGCTGTTATGTTTGACATTGAAAAGAGTTTTTGTGGTTACCATTGTGCTGAAGAAGGTAAACACTACATTGACTCTATAAGCAACGACTGCGCTAATGCCAGTGACTAGACTAATCTTACTTGTTTATTAAATATACATGTTAAATAACTTATGTTAGCATGTGCTATGAAAGCTGTTGATTCATTGGTTCCAGGGCTACAACTCTAGTAGTTGAAGCGACTTAATTTTTTGGAGTAATCAACTTAAAAATGTGTGTTTATGCAAGTTCCTCTAACTCAGTGTAGCTTGTTGGTTGAACGTAAATTCACTCAAAGTTGTCAAAACTCAAAAGCTGCGTAAAAAACAACAGGTTTGGAATGAAATGGTGAGTAAATAATGAGACATTTGTGTGTGTGTGTGTGTGTGTGTGTGAACTATTCCTTTAACCAGCAAGTCTTTTTGACTTTAAACTCTCCTAAAACTTAATTTAATTTGTCGACATACAGTCCTTTCCACCTCATCTCAAATGACCATTCATTCTGTGGTGGAAATGACATTTAAAAAAAAAAATTGGAATAAAATAGCCATCCTAATTTCATTATATATTAAATACATAAATAATTTTAAAAAGACTGGAAATGATGCACAACAGAAATATTATGCTAACAAATGATCTTTTTATCTTGAGGTTTTCACTGACATTGCAAGCTTACTAACTTCAAATAAAACTTAGAGACAAAAAGGTGGAAATTACACCACAATTGAAACAGACAACTGTAATTGATGTATAAAAAATAAGAAAATTTGTCTGATATATTAAAGCTGATAAATAATGTATTATTTCCTTCAGCTGAGACACTTCAGATGCGCACTGTTCCCCATGATGGGTTTGAATTGCTTGAAATATCATTGAAATCACTTCAAAAAGGAAAATACAGTTCATGTGCAGCGCAAGTCTGTCATATAGACATACAATTATAATGAGTGTGTTGAGACATGGCTTTAATGGTGAGACTTTTGCTTTTGTAATCAGGCTCTCAAAAATGATATCAAAATCTGGATTTAGATTTATCGGTCAATATATCGGTTATCGGCTTTCAAATATAAAGAATTATCGGTTATCGGCTATAATTTTAATATCGGTGCATCCCTAAAAAAAATCATATGAATCATTTTCTCATTGAAACGGTCAATGCTCAATTCACTTTATGTTTAGATTATCATAGTTATAAAAATGCATTTTCATAGATCTGGATGTTTGGGACTAAAGCAAAGCAAAATCTGAAATAAAGTGTTAGATAATAAAAATCAGCCACTGGTTCATACAAAAGTGCCTGTACTTGAAGACACACCCACATTCAACCAATCAGAGTCTCCGCACTGGATTTAGACAACAACTCTTACCTTCCAGCCAATGAGAAAGCGGAAGACCGAACAGACTCCGCCCCCCCCCACAATACTGCTCTCCTCATGTGCCCTTTCTCTCTCTCTCTCTCCCTACTCCTCGTTCATCCATCCATCTGCCCCGCTTGCTTAAATCCCTCCCTTGCGGTGACCGAACGAGGCTGGGAAAGAAAACTGCACAAACATTCATTCAAACACACCCTCATGTTAGGGAAGTGTCGCTATCGTTTTCCTCCATTTCTTCCCAGTGCCTGACATTGTGGCAGGCGCTATTGTAATAAACCAAAGGAAAAGGACAGAGCAAAAACTTTGTGTTTGCTCTGGCGCTCGCTCCCGATACCCCTTGAGGCCGGACTCGCTGTGCAAACTTTTTTTCCCTCTCGACTGCAGCTCTCTCTCTCTCTTTCTCTCTCTCTCTCTCTCTCTCTCTCTCTCTCACTCTTCCTCTCAGCGGCTAGACTAATGAGAGTGCAGGAAGAGAGAAGCCTGCGAAACTGCGAAAAAAATCTCTTGCGGACTTACTCAACACTTTTCTCTGCAGTTTCTCTGGGGACTGAGGGAAGATTGTGACACTTCAGAAGGTGGGGCTTCTTTCTTAACCAGCGTCTTTCTGTGTCTGAAAGTGTGAATGCTGCGCTCGGGACTGATCTAACATGGCCGATGCACGAGGGCGCACCCATTCCCTTCGGCGCTGGCTCACGTCTGTCCTCGCACACTAACACACCAACGCCACTGCAGAGTTAATGCGTTCGAGTACCAAAAAAAAGCATGGTTTGTGCGGCCTGTTTTACGCCGTTAGATAGGGACCCCGGCGTTTTCCTCCCACGTCACATCTCGCCACGGCTTCTGACCAATCAGCGGCCTCGTTTCCAGGAGGCAGATAAAAACGCACACGCTTATATTTAATTTCTATCTTCAGATAGCAGATTGCATCCCCAAAGACTGAGAAAAACTGCACGGTTTAAGCATTCGCTTACAGGTTACTGGCCAACTATTAACAACCTGAGCTTCAACACCGCCTTTATGTCTCAACACGGCGTCGCACTGACAAAACAGCAGCGTTTTTGAGATGCATCAAACCTAATCTCAAATAAGGTTGCATTCATTCACAATCATTGCAATGCAATGCCTAGCGGAGGAAACCGGTGCAAGAGAAAATGTGTGAAAGAAGCTACACGCTAAACACACTCGTATCCCTGATCATACAGTGAGTTTGAATAAACTCCGTGATACCAGAACATAAGGACTGTTGAAAACATAACGCAAAAGCTAAACACTCGCACAAATATACTTCCCCTCTCTGAGGCCACGTACATACAGCACAAAATGGCGGCCGCCACCATCTCGTAGATGTCGACTGTCATATATCTGATGCCTTTTCTGTGAGAAACACAAGCAAACGGGACACAATAAAGACTGCACTGTGAAAACACGTTTTGCTTAAGTGTGTGTGTTTTTTTTCAGACGAGTGATGTTGCAATGCACATTTTTCCTTCTCTACACAGAAAAAAAATGCATGGATGAAGCAAATATTTCAGTGTCTTCTCATTTAAATGTTTTGCAATTGTTATTCATTGAAAAATTGCATTAAAATCTATATGTCACCCAGGAGCACAAAACCAGTCATAAGTCTCACGGGTATATTTGTGGCAATAGCCAACAATACCATTGTGTGGGTCAAAATTATCCATTTTTCTTTTATGCCAAAAATCATTAGGATATTAAGTAAAGATCATGTTCCATAAAGATATTTTGTAAATTCCTTACCGTAAATATATCACAAATGTATTATTAGTAGTAATATGCATTGCTAAGGACTTCATTTGGACAACTTTAAAGGAGATTTTCTCTATATTGTTTGCACCCTCAGATTCCAGATTTTCAAATAGTTGTATCTCGGCCAAATATTGTCCTATCCTAACAAACCACACATCAATGGAAAGCTTATCTCAATTTTGACCCTTATGACTAATTTTGTGGTCCAGGGTCACATATTAAAATGCATAACAATTTGCATTAAAACTAATAGCAAGTGCATTAAAATCACAATTGATAGGCATAACAATTGCATTAAAATAAAATGCATTTCTTGCTTTAAAATGAACAGCTTGTTTAATGCAATGCAGTTTTCTTTCTCCAGAAAGGGAAGCTATATTTGGACAATTCTCCAATGGATCCATTTTTCCTTTTTTACACAGAAAAAAAATATGCATGGCTGAAACAAGTATTGCAGTGTTTTCTCATTACATTTTTTGCAATTCAAATCTATATTAAAATGCATAACAATTTGCATTAAAATAAAATGCATTTCTTGCCTTAAAATGAACAGCTTGTTTAATGCATTTGTATTCATTTTAATGCACTGGAATTCAATGCTATTTTCTTTCTATAGAAAGGGAAGCTATATTTGGACAATTCTCCAATGGATCAATTTGTCCTTCTTTACACAGAAGGAAAAGAAAGCATGGATGAAACAAATATTGCAGTTGTTTCTCATTACATTTTTTGCAATTAAAATCTATATTATAATGCATTAAAATGAATAGCAAGTGCATTAAAAATCACAATTAAAATTGCATTAAAATAAAACAGCTTGTTTAATGCAGTGGAATGCAATGCAGTTTTCTTTCTCTAGAAAGGGAAGCTATATTTGGACAATTCTCCAATGGATCCGTGTCCTTGCGAAATCATCAGATGCCCCAGACTTTAACTGGACGTTGAAAACTAAATAATATGCCAACCAGCACAAATGTTTTGCTGCACATTTTAGTCAGCACTGCATTCTTTGATATCGTGAAGTTGGCCTGGCGTTAGGCCGCGTTAGCATGGGTAAGTACTCTGGACGAGGTAGTGTGACACACACACACACACACACACAAGTGTTTGTCGCAACAGGAAATGCTGGACAAATGAAAGCCAGCAAGAAAACAGCCGACAGCAGGAGCTTTGAGAGCCGAGAACTGAGATTCTCTTTGTCTGGAAAGATGGATACTGAGAGTTAAGGGAATTATTCTTAAAAATAGTACTAGTAAAATTAAAACAGCCTCTGTTCAAACATATGCTTATTTAGACTACACTTAAACAACATCACACATCCGTCTCATAAATAAACTCATTTCCCGACTTTACACAGAAAAGGCGGCATAGGCCGTTTGAGGTGGTCTGACCTCTGACCTCCACGCGTGCCTAAAGGACTGCTCCATTGACTCCCCACTGGGTCAGACAAAAAGGTCACGACCCCCGGGTCAAAAGCGTTACTTAAGGGGCTGTTCAAGCTAAATTGAGAGGGTGCGACATTTGTTTGCTTTGACAGGGTAAAGATTACGCTCACGTTAAGTGTTGCCGACAAGCGGGTCAGCCCCTTGGGAATGACCTGTGGGACCTCAGACAGCTCTTTTTATTAACTGCTGCTGACCTTTGACCTCTGGCATCATCCGAGCGACACCGGGATCCCACGCTCGCAGACGCATCTCGCCCGTGCACCTGATCTGAGACAAATCAATAACGCACAGGTTAGCATCCTAACAATGAATATTGAAATAAAACAGCTGGAATTCATTTCAATATCTTGAACAACCTCATGATAATATTACATGCAAAATGTTCTGCATAAATCAAATACATTTTAAAGGAAAGAGATAAAAGACTTTTAAAAATGTGGTTTCTCATAATTAAACAAGGTTTGGGCAATATTTAAAGCATTTATATAATGCATTACAAAAGTACAAAATTATGCATCTTATAATGCATTGTATGATCTCATGAATACACCTTTAGAAAGTATAAAATACATGACAAAACCAATTTCAGATGTAACAAGGAATCTGCAAATATTATAATGCATTTTAACTCATTTATGAAAAGATATAATGCATTATAACGTACATTATGAATACCTTTATAATGCATTGTACATTAAGTGTTACAAAAGTTTGTAGTGCCGAATTAATAATTAATTTGATCAATTATGTAATATAAATGAATACTCTAACAATTTGTTTTACTTATATGCAATATTTATTGTATTAAGTGTGTTTAAAAACTTCAGTAGAATTAACAATTTACATAAAAGATTAGATTTTTCCCCATTAAAATGTGCCAACCCCTTAAACATGAAATATATTTATGAATAAATATTATCCATGTAGTATGTCTAAAACTAAATATCGTAAAGGGGAAAATATAAAACATTGTGCAAACGTGTGTGTGTGTGTGACAAGAGAAAAAACAAGCAAAAGTGTGTGAACACAGTCATTTCAATAGACTTTGTCTCTGTCAATATATTTTTTTAAAAATCAGGTAATTAGACATTAAACACACCTTTTAAGCATTTAAATCAAATATTATTTTAGATTCATTATTTTAAAAAAATAACTCGGATGATTCACAGAACTGACTAATGTTTCCAGTATATAATATTTTATATTCAGTGAACCAAATACCACAGTATTTTCTGTTAATAACACATTTTTAAATTAAAATATCTTATTCTTTATGCAATGAATTATGAAAATATAACACACACTCAAACAATTCAATTCAAACACCAGTGTACAAAATATAAACCCAAAATCACTTCTTATAATTTCACATTTTTTTCCTTAGTTGTAAAATGACAAGAAAGCACATAAATGTCTAATTTTCTTCTTAGATAATCTGTCCATTTACAAACAAAATATAAATGCGCACACTGATTGATGAATGTGAGCTATTTAGGTTGGTGAAAATTGCATATGTTAAATACGAATGAATTTACAAAGTTAAGTAATAAATCTCAACTTTCCTTCCTTGACAAGAACAAAGTTTGCAACCGATGAATTTTCTCAAATGCACAGTAGATTCACATTATAAACACAATCAATGACACGAGCAAACCTAAATTGACAGTCCTAAATTCAATGGCTTTTTAAACAACATTCTTGTTTGTTCATTTCAATGCACATTCAGTGAGGCATGTTGTGTCATTTGCATGAGATCGTTAGTTTAAACGTAGCTTTTGAGACCTGTCAATCCAACAATCGACTGTTACAACATATAAACTCAACTCACCCGGTGACGATGCTCATCAAAATGCTCGTTTTCAGCTCTTTTCTCACAGTCTTCCTGTAAAGTGAGTGTGTGTCCTTCTGTTTTTGAGCCTCTCTTCATCCGAAGCTGGCACGGGACGCGACCTGGCGCACAGAGGATGAAATAAAAAGAGAGGGAGAGAGGAAGAAACTCAGCTTAGAAAAGAAAAACTCCAGGTGCAAATTATATTCAACCTGAGTGCATTGAAAAAAGCATGATATTTCGCGCCTCTCGACTCGAAAATGTACATTGCATGCAAAATCATGCGACTTTGAACCTGCCGGGACAATAAAACGCACTCATCTGACTCGTGCATGTGGACAAATGGACTTATAAAGTGCATTAAATGCAGTGACCTGCCACGTCAGCAGTGTGCTTTCGGACAGGGCATCGTGGAGTTCCTCCGGTCGAACCCGACACGCCCAGCATGCACCAGACATCAGCAAATAACTAACACAACAGCAGTCGCCGAGCGCAAACTGTGTTTAGCGTTTCTCTGATTGCACATAAACACGTAACGCGGCCATTAAAACGGCACTTCTGACTGTATTTTTGATTGTAACATTACGAGCAACAAATGTCAGTTTTTTCGTGACTTATCGGAGGTCACACTGTTTTTTGTTGCATAACCCCTGAATGCAAACATCATTACATTAAACCGAGCTCTTATTTGAACATCGATCGTGAAATACATTTGAAAGCCATTTAAATGTGATTGCTTGGGTAAACAATTTCAAACCACTGAAAGTGCAACAAAGACCACCTGCATGCAATTCTGACAGCATAGTTGACATTTAATCACATGTTTCAGAATTTACACTCTTAGAAGAAAAGGTTCTATATGGAATCTTCCAGAGTTCCGTCAGCCGCATCATATATAGAACCTTCTGGGGTTCCAATGGGATCGTTTTATGGATTTAGTTTTAATTAATTAGTTATGTTTTAAATCATTCTTAATTTTATGAATAAAACATGCACTGTAAAAAAATATTTGTATCATTTATCAAATCATGTGGTTCAGATAACACAATATTTTGAGTTTCTGTTTATTAAAGCAATCTCCTTTCAAACCTATCAAATGTTTAATTTCAATGAACTCAGATTTTAAGACAACCAGGTAACTTACTTTTTTAAAAGTTAAACCAACAGTACTTTATCACAAATTGAAATGACCCCTAAAACATGAAAGTATTATGCAATCATCACCTTTCTGGCATAAAGTGTTCTTTAGAATTCTAAATGGAACATTGAATCTTTTTTTCTATACACTGTAAAAAATTGTTGGTTTAACTTAAAAAAGTGAGTTACCTTAAAATTTTGAGTTCATTGAAATTAAAAATGCGAGTTAATCAATGAAGGAGATAGAAATAGAAACACATGAATTATTTAAGTTGATTTGATAAAAAGTTCATGAAAACAATACAAACGCAAAAATATTTGGATGCTTAAAAATGCCTGAATGTCATTGCATTATAAGAAAACTAGCGTCATTTTCGCTGGTGTTTTAGTGGAGGTATGATTCATTTCTCCTCGAGAATCATATTAACTATTAACATGTTCACTAATAATACAGACTGTCGTCGTTTTCAACACGGTTTAGCATTTCAAATCAGGCAAATGTCAAATAATCTGTTTTAAAAGTCTGCTTGTGTATCTTTCTTTACAATAAATGACATGAAATATCACAGCAAATATGTAATGCAATGATACGCAGACGGTTTTATTTGTGTCCAAACACTACGATAAGACACAAAACTCAGATCATAAAATAATAATTGTTTTTAGCTTTACCACTGATCACAATAAAACATTTAGCACGACTGTATTTAGCAAAAGATTTGTTTATATCGCATTTGACAGCTAATACATTTCTATGATATTCTTGTCCAAACCCTCCAATGATATCACATTCTAAAATATAAAATTAGGACTTAATAAATTAATTTACTAAACTAAAATGCACATTTAGCACGGCTCATATACAAGTAAAAAATATTTACTTATTTACTGTAATAATATTTTCTTCCAGAGAATATTTAATAAGCCACAACAAAAGCAAAACGTTGACTGTACTCAAATATCATAAACAAATTGTCTTTTTAAAAACAATTTACTTCATTAAAACTCAATCAAACCCTTTATTTTTTTATTTTAATCAATCATTTTCCCCTGTATATTTCTAATTTAAAATAAGGCAGCTTTTTTTAGTAATTTTTTAGGTGCTTTTGTGGGGTTTTATGTTTGTATTTAACTTAAAAATAAATGTCAGTTTTATTTTTTGCATTTCCAATCATTTTAGTGCTTCAGCTTGAACTTATTATTTTAGCCAGATGCCATGCAACATTTCTAAGTTTTGAATCGAACATTTATGTTTTATTTCAGCTTTACTTCATTTAGTTAAAACCCTGCACTACGATAACAACAAAACAAGCTGAAGTCATTATAAAAATAACTCACAACACTTTATTTGTCCTAATCTCTGTATTTTGTGTTCTGTTTGAAATAATAATAGTTTGACGTCTAAATCCCGACCTCGGCACATTCAGCTCCAGAGAAGGTGGCCGGACTGACTTATACGATCTGTGTGAGTGAGTGTCGCGTCTCTCGGCCGTACTCCTGCGCGCTCACCTAATGAGACACCGAGAGAAAGAGACGGGCTTCACGGGGGGCTTCTGGCTGATAATCCCCACCCCCAGCTTCTTCTCTTTCAATAGGTAGAGCTGTCTGTCTCTCGCCCTGTCTGTCTCTCGGGTCTAGACTGAGGGGGGCTGCTGGACTCGGGAAGGTCACGTGTGCCAAGCCCATGACAAAAGCCTCTTTTATGTAGAGCGTATGCAGATAGAGCTGCCGCTTTTGTGCACCGACCCCAAGCCTGGAGGAGGGATGGGGCGAGAGACAGAGAGAGAGAGAGCGTGCAGATCCTCCGAGAGCTCGGGATTGGTGTGAAAACACTGCAAACACTCGCATGTTCCAACCTGGCTTCTGACTAAATGATTTAAATGTCTTTTAAAGAGCCATAATGATCAAAACCAGAGTTTTGTGGCTTTCGGTCCATGTCGCACTCATCTGGTTTGACATCATGTTTTGCACACAGATTGTACATTAAATGGCAGCCAAGAGAAATTAATCCTAAACCATTAACATTTTTTTAGGACCAACAGTATGCAAATTGATTATTATAGTTTCTTATTAGTACATGTGCCAAGGACGAGAACTATAATAATAAATAACTATAAGTATAAATCATTTTTAATAATTGTTCTAAAGTTCACACTACAACTGTTATATTTTTAGTATTAGTATAATTGTTATTTTTTGAATAGTTAGAATTTTTATTAGGATAAAAAGTTAGGATTTTATCTTTTTTATATATATAGTTCTGTTTAGCTGTAATTTATTTATATGTCAGTTTTATTTATTTTTATTTCCAGTCATTTTAGTGCTTTAACTATATATATATATATATATATATATATATATATATATATATATATATATATATATATATATATTAGTCTAATATTTATATCTTATTTGAGGTTTATTTCATTTAACAAAAATGTTTTTAATAGTTTTAGTTAACGATTATCACCCTGCAACTATAACAATAACAGCATATTATTAAAATCACTTTTAATTTAAGTAAAATCATAAAATCAGCCAATCAGAATCCATCAGAACATTTAAACATGATTGCGAGCAGGCATTTATTGTGAACAATTCCTCAGTGCACATTAAAAACAATTAAGAAACACATCTTAATAATCTTTCAAGTTAATAATAACTTGCTTCGCCTCTGAAACAACTTTCTATTTTAGCTGACATCATCAATCCCTCTTATTATTTCACACACTCACACGCTTGCACACACACACATGCACACACACTCGCACGTTTGCACGCGCACACACACACACACAAACACGTACACATACACACATGTACACACATGCATGCACACATGCATGCACACACACAGACAGACTCTCTCACACACACAGACACACTCTCTCACACACGCATACACACACACACAGACACACTCTCACACACGTATACACACACACAGACACACTCACACACACTCACTCGCACGCACATACAAACGCGTACATGCACACACACACATGCATGCACACACACTCACACGTTTGCATGCACAAACACACACACACACACACTCACTTGCACGCACATACATACATGCACACACACACATTTGCACACACACGCATGCACAAACATGTACACACACAGACTCTCTCACACACACACATGCATGCACACACAGACACACTCTCACACACATGCACACACACAGACAGTCTCTTACACACGCACAAGCACACACACACGCACACACACACACAGACACACTCTCACACATGCACACACAGACACTCTCTCACACACACGCATACGCACACAGACACACTCTCACACACATGCACACACACAGACAGTCTCTCACACACGCACGCACACACACACAC
Source organism: Rhinogobio ventralis (assembly GCA_039654625.1). NCBI lineage: Eukaryota > Metazoa > Chordata > Actinopteri > Cypriniformes > Gobionidae > Rhinogobio > Rhinogobio ventralis. The sequence continues at coordinate 4,177,719 of CM077216.1, forward strand.
GCATGCACACACACGCTTGCACAAACATGTACACACACAGACTCTCTCACACACACACATGCATGCACACACAGACACACTCTCACACACATGCACACACACAGACAGTCTCTTACACACGCACAAGCACACACACACGCACACACACACACAGACACACTCTCACACATGCACACACAGACACTCTCTCACACACACGCATACACACACAGACACACTCTCACACACATGCACACACACAGACAGTCTCTCACACACGCACGCACACACACACGCATGCACACACACGCTTGCACAAACATGTACACACACAGACTCTCTCACACACACACATGCATGCACACACAGACACACTCTCTCACACACGCATACACACACAGACACACTCTCACACACAGACAGTCTCTTACACACGCACACGCACACACACACGCATACACACACACAGACACACTCTCACACATGCACACACAGACACTCTCTCACACACACGCATACACACACAGACACACTCTCACACACATGCACACACACAGACAGTCTCTCACACACGCACACACACACGCACACACACACGCATACACACACACAGACACACTCTCACACATGCACACACAGACACTCTCTCACACACACGCATGCATGCACACACTCTCACACACGCATGCACACACACGCTTGCACGCACACACACGCAGACACACATGCACTCATTCTCACACACACACACTCTCTCACACACACACACACACAAGCTTGCACACACACTCTCACACACGCATGCATGCACACACACACGCATGCACACACACGCTTGCACACACACACGCATGCAGACACACATGCACTCATTCTCACAGACACACACACTCTCTCACTCACACACACACACGCTTGCACACACTTGCACACACACACACAAGCTTGAACACACACGCACACACTCTCACACACACACAAGGCTCATACCTATGAAAAGTGTGTTTGTATATCTTTCATTACAATAAATACAGCTTGCTTAGATATATAATGCAATGACATTCAGTCATTTTAATGAGTGCATTAAGTGTCTAAATACTCTGGAAAAAAAGAGGAGAAACGAGAGCAAAAGAGAGAAAGATCTGCTCCTGGCACATGAATTTTTCGGGTTGACCTGTAAACTCCAGCGGCTGCAGTGAATGCAAATGACCCGAACTCACTCGCACAAACCCTGACCGCTATTCAAATGAGACGGCACAGAAATCACAGAGACAAAACTGTCCCGAACGCAGCGGCACAACTGTACGATCGGCTCAACAACACCCACTTTACATCATCACATCCAAGGATAAAATCAAGCTTGTTGAATACAGTAAATATGTCACATTATGGGAATAAAATGGGCTTGAATTTAATAGTATTTTAATTGCTTTGAAAATGTATTTATTACTAATAAACTCAAATTATTTTTGCATGTATGCAGGCTGATAAAATTGAAATATAACTATAATAATAAAAAACTATAATAATAATTTTTTTTAGCATTTTAGTATTTGCTATATATATATTATTATTATTTTTTTTTATATATATATATTTTGAAATCTTCAGTTTAATTTTAAGTAATTTTATTATTGTTTTTTATCCTTGTTTTTTGTGTTTTTTATGTTTCTGTTTAGCTGTAACTTATTAATATGTTTGTTTTATTTTATATATATATATATATATATATATATATATATATATATATATATATATATATATATATATATATATATATATAAATATATAAATATATATATAAAAAAAAAAATATATATATATATATATTAAAATTCAACTTATTATTTTAGCTTGCTTATTATTATTATTATTATTATTATATATTTTAAACAATTTTAAATAAACCAATTTTTTAGTTTTAAGTTATATATATATATATATATACACACACACAGAGGATTTTTACATCATATTTATAATGATTAGGCTGGCATTATATAATTAATATAAAACTTTTATGCATATTTTTATGATTTTAATGCACTTTTTCGCCATTAATTTTCATACCGTGTCTTTAAATGAGTTTCACAATTGTTCCTTTTGAGTGTTATAAAAAGAGTGTGTCTTCATTTTAATTATTCCTAATAAACTGCATGTGCATAATAAAGATCATTTATTTTCATATGCATGCAGGCTGATTAAGTTGAATACAGTTTGACATAATCTCGGATTAAACGGTGAAAATTTGAGCGTTCATTAAACAGCTTCACCGATCCACATTCAGCTGAACAGACGAACACACGGATCTGAACTGCGTCTCATTGTCCGCTGGAGTTGGTTGACAGTCGTCCAGCGTAACCAAGTATTTCAGGTCACTTCGCAGGCAGTTTGTCAGACAGCCAAAAGTCCCAGAATGCCTGGCGAAAGCCCAGCCTTGTTCAGATGGAGAGTTAACTGTTGCGACCCTTTCTCTTTCCCTCCTGTCACCGGTTAGCCTTCTGTTTGTCTTTCTAAACAACCGTTTTTCCTTTTGTTTGGGGAATTTGAGCTGCTTAGCTCGACATACGACACACTAGTTTGACTCTGACGCTGAAACAGTGAATTAAACATACAGCTCGCTGATATTTCAGTCATTTAATCACTTCTCAAACACTTTTTAAGTGCCGTCTTAAAGGAACAGTTCACCTAAAAATGTTGTTTCAACCCTGACGTTGAAAAGTATCAGAATTAGTCTAAGTAGCTCATGCACACATGTCTTCTGCAGTCCTACGACAGCTTTATTTGAGGAAGAGACTCATTTAGTCGCTAGGACAGTAAATCATTATTTTGCGTGAACTTCTGGTTTAAGCAGCTCTAGCCGGTCAGGAGACGCGTCCATCTGTTAAAGACGTTTGGACCTGTTCTCTGATCCACCTGGTTTGATTTCTCTAGTCTCTCGAGAGGCAGCGCTGTCCAGTTCACTGCTTTCTGTTCGTTCTGCATCTGTCCCACACCTGCACCTCTGATAACAGAGAGAAGACTAAACCACCACAGCTCACAGAGGATAGAACAGCCTGGAGGAACACACACTCACATACACACACACATGTTGGGTTTTCATGTTTTATGGGGACTTTGCATAGACATAATGGTTTTTATACTGTATAAACTGTATATTTTATCCCCCTACACTACCCCTACCCCTAAACCTACCCATCACACTCACACACACACACACACACACACACACCACCCCTACCCCTAAACCTACCCATCACAGGAAACATTCTGCATTTTTACATTTTCAAAAAACATCACTTAGTATGAATTATAAGCTGTTTTCCTCATGGGGACCAAAAAATGTCCCCACAAGGACAAGGATTTCGGATATTGCCATCTTTGTGGGGACATTTTGTCCCATAACGTAGGGTTTACCAGGCCACACACACTCACACATACACTCAGACACACACACATATTCACATACACGCTCACACACAAACACACACACTCACTCACACATACACACTCACACATACACTCAGACACACACTCACACACACGCTCACACACATACACACTCTCACATACACTAAGACACACGCTCACACACACACACTCACACACTCACTCACACACTCTCTCTCTCTCTCTCACACACACTCTCTCTCTCACACACCCTCTCTCTCTCACACCCTCTCTCTCTCTCACACACACTCTGTCTCACACACCCTTTCTCTCTCACACACTCTCTCTCTCACACACTCACACTCTCTCTCTCACACACACTCACACACTCTCTCACACACACACATACACACACTCTCTCTCTCACACACACTCTCTATCTCTCACACACTCTCTCTCTTTCACACTCACACACCCACACACTCACTCTCTCTCTCTCTCTCACACACTCTCACACACACACACACACACACACACACATACACACACCCTCTCTCTCTCTCTCTCTCTCTCTCTCTCTCTCTCTCTCTCTTACACACTCTCTCTCTTTCACACTCACACACCCTCTCTCTCTCTCTCTCTCTCTCTCACACACACACACACACACACTCTCTTTCACACACAATCACACACTCTCTCTCACACACACTCTCTCTCTCACACACTCTCTCTCACACACACTCTCTCACTCTCTCTCTCACACACACACTCTCACATACACACACACTCTCTCTCTCTCACACACACACTCTCTCTCACACAATCACACACTCTCTCTCTCACACACACACACACACACACACTCACTCTCTCTCACACACAATCACACACTCTCTCTCACAGACACACACACTCTCTCACACACACACTCTCTCTCTCTCTCTCTCTCACAATCACACACTCTCTCACACACACACTTTCTCTCTCTCACAATCACACACACACACACACACACACTCACTCTCTCTCTGTCACACACAATCACACTCTCTCTCTCTCACACACACACTCTCGCACACAGACACACACTCTCTCTCACACACAATCACACTCTCTCTCTGTCTCACACACACTCTCTCACACAGACACACACTCTCACACACACACACACCCTCTCTCTCACACACACCCCTCTCTCTCTCTCTCTCTCTCTCTCACACACACTCTCTCTCACACATACACACTCTCTCTCTCTCTCTCTCTCTCCCACACACACACACACACACACACTCACTCTCTCTCACACACAATCACACTCTCTCTCTCTCACACACACACTCTCTCACACAGACACACACTCTCTCACACACACAATCACACTCTCTCTCTCTCTCTCACACACACTCTCTCACACAGACACACACTCTCTCACACACACACACACCCTCTCTCTCACACCCCCCCCCCTCTCTCTCTCTCACACACTCTCTCTCACACATACACACACTCTCTCTCTCTCTCTCTCTCACACACACACACACTCACTCTCTCTCACACACAATCACACTCTCTCTCTCACACACACACTCTCTCTCACAGACACACACTCATACTCACACACTCTCTCACACACACACACACACACACCCCTCTGTCTCTCTCTCTCTCTCACACTCTCTCTCACACACACACTCTCTCTCTCTCTCTCACACACACACACACACTCACTCTCTCTCACACACAAGCACACACTCTCTCTCTCTCACACACACACACTCTCTCTCACACACAGCCCTCTCTCTCTCTCTCACACACACACACTCTCTCTTACACACACTCTCTCACACCCCCCCCCCCCCTCTCTCTCACACACACATACACTCACAATCAAACTCTCTCTCACATACACACATATATATATATATATATATATATCATTATGAATACTATAATATATTTTGTCATTAATGTTCATATATTCTGTGTATTTGTATTTCATGATTAATCCTTGTGAGCATTAAGAAAGAAATCTTTTAATAGTATCTCATTATCACTGAAAAAGTTCGTACACAATAATATAATAAAATTATGCTTACTAAATTTCATTCTTAACTTTGTTATATATATATATAATTTATTTATTATTTAACTACATTTGTATTATTTTACATCTTGCATAGTATGAATCTGCTTGGCAACAATGGTCAATAGGGTCAAAAATATAAAATGATTTAAAAATAAATGTCAATAAGGTGAAAAATATAGAAATCTGTGAACTTGCTTTAATAATGAATTAGAATCATAAATAAATAAATACATTTTAAATGTGTGTGACTGGCATCGTTTGTTAAAGAAACTCTAGCGCCACCTCATGGATGAAGATGAATCTGAGCCAGAGTTACATCAGTGCCGCCCATGTGCTCGGAGAAATGTGTTTGTCTCCAAAAATATAACAGGCAAGAAGATTTACTTCAAGAATCTGTTCATCTCTGGCATAACTATAAAATATTAACATATCTACTACTAGAACTTGCCAAGTAGAGTCAAATGTTTTATATATAAACATATACATACACACACACATATACATATATATACAGTGGTGTAAAAAAATATGTTTGCCCCCTCGTTAAATATGATCAAAGATGGCTGTAAAAAATTAATCTGCATTGTTAATCCTTTTGATATTTTATAAAAATAAAAAAAGCACAAATCTAACCATTTATTAAAGTAAAAGAATTGAAAGTGGGGGGGAAATCACATTATTAAATAAAAATCACATGTCGGGAACAATTATTGGCACCCTTTTATTAAATACTTTTTGCGACCTCCTTTTTCCAAGATAACAGCTCTGAGTGTTCTCCTATAATGCCTGATGAGTTGGGAGATCAGAGAGCATTCCTCCATACAGAATCTCTCCAGATCCGTCAGATCCCCAGATCCATGTTGGTGCTTCTTCTCTTCAGTTCATCACTCATTCTCTATAGGGTTCAGGTCAGGGACTGGGATAGCCATTGCAGATGCTTGGTTTTGTGCTCGGTGACACATTTGTGTGTTGATTTTGATGTTTGTTTTTGGATCACTGTCCTGTTGGAAGATCCAACCACAGCCCATTATAAGATTTCTAGCACAGGCCGTCAGGTTTTGATTTTTTATCTGTTGGTATTTGATCGAATGCATGATGCCATGTGTCTGAACAAGATGTCCAGGACCTCTGGCAGAACAGCATTAAAGATACAGCAGAGTATTTCATTTTACACATGGGGTACTTTTTTATCCCTTAGTGCACCAAACCCATATTGAGTGTTTGCTGCCAAAAAAGCAAAAAAAAATTTGTTTCATCTGACCATAGAACCCATCTCATTTGAAGTTCCAGTCGTGTCAGTTACTTTTCAAATGTTCTATGGTCAGATGAAACAAACAAAAAAGAGCTTTTTGGCAGCAAACACTCAATATGGGTTTGGTGCACACAGGGATAAAAAAGACCATCCCAGTCTCTGACCTGAACCCTGTAGAGAATGAGTGATGAACTGAAGAGAAGAAGCACCAACATGGATCTGGGGATCTGATGGATCTGGAGAGATTCTGTATGGAGGAATGCTCTCTGATCTCCAAACTCATCAGGCATTATAGGAGAAGACTCAGAGGTCGTAAAAAGTATTTAATAAAAGGGGGCAAATAATTGTTCCTGACGTGTTGGAGAAACACCCCCCCATCCCCCACTTTCAATTCTTTTACTTCAGTGAAAGGTTAGATTTTTGCAATTTTTTAAATAAAATATCAAAAGGATTAACAATGCAGATTTATTTTTTTACAGCCATATTTGATCATATTTAACAAGGGGGCAAACACTTTTTCACACCACAGTATATATGGTTATGTTCTGAACCTTTCAACATTATAACATGTTTCCACACACACTGAGAAATTACAGCGCGACAAGACCCACACTCACATACACACACACGCAGAGACACATGCACACTCTCACTCACACACACACACTTAAACACACGTTAAATTTGCTATTTTTATTTCGTAAAAAATTATTTATGGTAAAATTCACAATTTTTTATGTAATTGCTCACTTTAGCTTTTAGGTTTTTCATCATTTTTAACCTTTTCGCTAAATATTAAATGCTAGAATTTATTTAATATTTAAATAATATATTTTAATATTTATTTTAATATTAAATACTATAATTTAATATTTAAATACAAAATAAATAAATATTAAGATCTCATTTGTGATTTTTATTTCTTAAACATTAAGATTTTAGGCTGAAATACACTATACTTTAGATGTAATTGGTCACTATATCACTAATTTCATTTAAAGTTTTTAAATTATATAAGTATTCTAATGAGTTTAGACACAAATAAAGACGTTTTGCATGTAAAGCTCACCTCTGGCAAAATGTGGCACATGCACAAAACAGAAATACATGAAATCCGAAAGCACGAGGAACCGATCCAAAATCTGTGAGTGATAAGAGACCCGACATCTGCATTAAACTAATTAAGCATTGTGGGATTAAAGTTTAACCAGCGGTTTTCCAGACAGATATTAAACATTGTCATCGATGGATCAATATCAAAGCAGAGCTGCCATTAGTGTTTATGGATTCCAGGACTGACCTTGATCCGTGTCCAGGGAAGCGTCTGAAAGGCCAATGAACTAAAGCGAGCCTCGCTCTTCATTAAAGCTCTTCAGAACAGCTGTGGACGGGACACAGGTCGCCGAGTGCACGCACGCGCCCTCCTCAGGACGGTAGACAGGTGCTGTCTGGGTCAGGAGGGGAACAGGAGCACATGCTGCCGGCCAGACGCTAGGTGAGTAAATATACACGGCCTTTAATTCACATGCATAGTGTGAGTAACACAAGACACACAGCAGCTGTACAGGACCCCTCCAACACACACGCACTCACACACACACACATATTCATCACACTCATACAAACTCAGACACACAAACAAACACAGCACTAGAAGCTCAAAGGTCAGAGTTCAACCATCAGTAAATCTGAGCCGAGAACACATGCAGAAATATGACATACAGCAGGAAATGCATGTAAAATACATGAATTAAATACATACATACTCTCTATTTTATCATATATAGTGTTCACTGCACAGCATATACTTCCAAAAATATTTGTTACAAATATGGTCGTTCTACATATTAAATTTTAATATGTAAATGTACATCCATCTATCTATCTAACCATCCGTCCATCCACCCACCCATCCATCCATCCAACCATCCATCAGTCCGTCCCTCCATCTATCTGACCATCCATCCAATAGTCCGTCCATCCATCAGTTCATCAGTCTATCCATCCATCAGTTCATCAGTCTATCCATCTATCCATCTATCCATCCATCCGACATCCATCAATCAGTCTGTCTATCCATCCATCTATCTATCTGACCGTCCATCCATCTATCCATCCATCTGACATCCATCCATCCATTCATCCATCCATCTCACATTCATCCATCAGTCCGTCCATCCATCCATCTGACATCCATCAGTCTGTCCATCCATCCATCTGACATCCATCCATCCATCAGCCCGTCCATCCATCCATCCATCTGTCTGACCATCCATCCATCCATCCATCAGTCTGTCCATCCATCTATCTGACCATTCATCCATCTGACATCCATCCATCCATCAGTCTGTACATCCATCCATCAGTCCGTCCATCCATCCATCCATCCATCCGACCATCCATCCATCAGTCCGTCCATCCATCCATCCGACCATACATCCATCTATCTGACCATTCATCCATCCATCCATCCATCCATCCATCCATCTGACATCCATCAGTCTGTCCATCCATCCATCTGACATCCATCCATCCATCAGCCCGTCCATCCATCCATCCATCTGTCTGACCATCCATCCACCCATCCATCCATCCATCAGTCTGTCCATCCATCAGTCTGTCCATCCATCTATCTGACCATTCATCCATCGGACATCCATCCATCCATCAGTCTGTCCACCCATCTATCTGACCATCCATCCATCTGACATCCATCCATCCATCAGCCCGTCCATCCATCCATCCATCTGTCTGACCATCCATCCATCCATCCATCCATCAGTCTGTCCATCCATCAGTCTGTCCATCCATCTATCTGACCATTCATCCATCGGACATCCATCCATCCATCAGTCTGTCCACCCATCTATCTGACCATCCATCCATCTGACATCCATCCATCCATCTATCTATCTGTCCATCCATCCATCTATCTATCTGACCATCCATCCATCCATCTGACATCCATCTATCCATCTGACATCCATCCATCTATCTGACCATCCATCCATCAATCCGTCCATCCGACCATCCATCTATCCACTTACAAATATGGTTGATTTACACATCCAGGACTGTAATTATCTGTGTTTAAAAGTGTGTTATATGTATGTTTTCCATGCATTACCTACGATATATCAGATTTCTATAAGGGAAACAAGTCTAATTACTTTTAAAGGCAAGATTTCATAATATTACAGTCGCCAAACTGGTATAAAAATCAAATCAGATGTGCCGAAAAACCCCATCAATCTACAGTACGTCACTACTTTCAGAGCCCAGAGCAAAAGCCATCCATCGTTCGGAGAAGAAATCCACATTAATGACATAAACGTGCAAATGAAGGGCCGACCTGTCGAGATCTCACTGGTCTCACTCAGCCCAGCTCATAACTCACACTAAACCCTGCCACTAAAAGCTTAAAACAGGCAACAAAAACACTCTGTGCGGCCAAGACACGACAGTAAAACCCAGCGTACGTACAGCAGGATGTCATCACCATGACTAGACCTGAAATATCACACACACACACAATCCCATACGGCAGAACGACAGGGATTTGGGTTTCAGTCGGAAAGTGTTGACTTTGTCATATATCACGCAAGAAAAGGGCTGACTGGACGCCCAGAATCCACTTTACTGATCATACATTAAAGCCCTCTTTTTAATGCATACGTTTAATTTAATCCATCAATTAATGAAAGGAACCTAATTCCTAGTTTGTTTTCATACCCGGATTGAAAGTCCATAAATGTGACCCTACAATTTACAGCATAATACTGTTGGGTATAAATAGATTCCATATGTGAAACACAATACCTGATGCCGAATAGCCGTCCTATAATGGAAATTTAAACTGCCAAGTATAATCTAAATGTCTTTTCTCTCAAACACAAGGAGTTATAATGGCTTCTGCAAATCTGAAGCCTTCAACGCTTCCAAATCAAAATTTTCCACAGTCGTTTCATGATCTTAAAGTTCATTGATATCAGTTGCCAAGAGTTTAGAGTGATTCAGTCATTTACACCTAATGCAACTAACGAATTACAGTATCAGAAATATATTTGATTTGACAAACAACACTATTCGTCAGTAAGCAACTTCACAAAACAAAATGTGCAAAATGAGTGTTTATTGATGAAACGCTGATTTTGCATTGAAAGTGCCCCTGTTATGCTGTTTTAAAGGTTCCTAATTTAGTTTTGTTAGTCTTCCACCCTGTCTACACTGGATGTGACAAAGTGACCGTTGCACAGCGTTAGTCCTTCATGTCAGTACGTCATAAACAGAACGAGGCATCAGTTTACTGTCAGGGATTTGTCGTGTCGCGTCGCGCCGCATCCAGTGTAGACAGCATCATTGATTATAATGGGTTATATTGTCTTTTGTCGCGTTGCGCCGCTCACGTCCGGTGTAGAGGTTTGTTTACCTGCATCCAAGGTCAAAAAACACTTTAGTTTTCTCACAATATACATTGCACATCACCTCATTTCTCAGAGTCTGAAATGGTTCGTTCGAAGATTCGGTCTCTCTAAACCCCTCCTTTCTATGAGCTTGCTCTGCTCTGATTGGTCAGACGGCCCAGTCTGTTGTGATTGGTCTGCTCTGCTCTGATTGGTCAGACGGCCCAGTCTGTTGTGATTGGTCTGCTCTGCTCTGATTGGTCAGATGGCTCAGTCTGTTGTGATTGGTCTGCTCTGCTCTGCTCTGATTGGTCAGATGGCCCAGTCTGTTGTGATTGGTCTGCTCTGCTCTGATTGGTCAGATGGCCGCCCAGTCTGTTGTGATCGATCTACTCTGCTCTGATTGGTCAGATGTCTCAGTCTGTTGTGATCGGTCTACTCTGCTCTGATTGGTCAGATGTTCCAGTCTGTTGTGATTGATCTACTCTGCTCTGATTGGTCAGACAGCCCAGTCTGTTGTGATCGGTCTGCTCTGCTCTGATTGGTCAGAATGTCCAGTCTGTTGTGATTGGTCTGCTCTGGTCTGATTGGTCAGATGGCTCAGTCTATTGTGATTGGTCTACTCTGCTCTGATTGTTAAGATGGTCCAGTCTGTTGTGATCGGTCTACTTTGCTCTGATTGGTCAGATGGCTCAGTCTGTTGTGATTGGTCTGCTCTGCTCTGATTGGTCAGATGGCTCAGTCTGTTGTGATTGGTCTGCTCTGATTGGTCAGATGGCTCGGTCTGTTGTGATTGGTCTACTCTGCTCTGATTGGTCAGATGGTCAAGTCTGTTGTGATCGATCTACTTTGCTCTGATTGGTCAGATGGTCCAGTCTGTTGTAATCGATCTACTTTGCTCTGATTGGTCAGATGGTCAAGTCTGTTGTGATCAATCTACTTTGCTCTGATTGGTCAGATGGTCAAGTCTGTTGTGATCGATCTACTCTGCTCTGATTGGTCAGATGGTCAAGTCTGTTGTGATCGATCTACTTTGCTCTGATTGGTGAGATGGCCCAGTCTGTTGTGATTGGTCTGCTCTGCTCTGATTGGTCTGCTCTGCTCTGATTGGTCAGATGGTCCAGTCTGTTGTGATTGGTCTACTCTGCTCTGATTGGTCAGATGGCTCAGTCTGTTGTGATTGATCTACTCTGCTCTGATTGGTCAGACGGCCCAGTCTGTTGTGATTGGTCTGCTCTGCTCTGATTGGTCAGAATGTCCAGTCTGTTGTGATTGGTCTGCTCTGGTCTGATTGGTTAGATGGCACAGTTTGTTGTGATTGGTCTACTCTGCTCTGATTGGTCAGATGGTCAAGTCTGTTGTGATCGATCTACTTTGCTCTGATTGGTCAGATGGTCCAGTCTGTTGTGATCGATCTACTTTGCTCTGCTTGGTCAGATGGTCAAGTCTGTTGTGATCGATCTACTTTGCTCTGATTGGTCAGATGGTCAAGTCTGTTGTGATCGATCTACTCTGCTCTGATTGGTCAGATGGTCAAGTCTGTTGTGATCGATCTACTTTGCTCTGATTGGTCAGATGGTCAAGTCTGTTGTGATCGATCTACTTTGTTCTGATTGGTGAGATGGCCCAGTCTGTTGTGATTGGTCTGCTCTGCTCTGCTTTGATTGGTCTGCTCTGCTCTGATTGGTCAGATGGTCCAGTCTGTTGTGATTGGTCTACTCTGCTCTGATTGGCCAGATGGCTCAGTCTGTTGTAATTGGTCTACTCTGCTCTGATTGGTCAGATGGTCCAGTCTGTTGTGATCTATCTACTTTGCTCTGATTGGTCAGATGGTCCAGTCTGTTGTGATCTATCTACTTTGCTCTGATTGGTCAGATGGTCCAGTCTGTTGTGATCAGTCTACTCTGCTCTGATTGTTCAGACGGCCCAGTCTGTTGTGATTGGTCTACTCTGCTCTGATTGGTCAGATGGTCCAGTCTGTTGTGATCGGTCTACTCTGCTCTGATTGTTCAGACGGCCCAGTCTGTTGTGATTGGTCTGCTCTGGTCTGATTGGTCAGATGGCTCAGTCTGTTGTGATTGGTCTGCTCTGGTCTGATTGGTCTGATGGCTCAGTCTGTTGTTATTGGTCTACTCTGCTCTGATTGGTCAGATGGCTCAGTCTGTTGTGATCGGTCTACTCTGCTCTGATTGGTCAGATGTTCCAGTCTGTTGTGATTGATCTACTCTGCTCTGATTGGTCAGAAGGCCCAGTCTGTTGTGATTAGTCTGCTCTGCTCTGATTGGTCAGAATGTCCAGTCTGTTGTGATTGGTCTGCTCTGGTCTGATTGGTTAGATGGCACAGTTTGTTGTGATTGGTCTACTCTGCTCTGATTGGTCAGATGGTCAAGTCTGTTGTGATCGATCTACTTTGCTCTGATTGGTCAGATGGTCCAGTCTGTTGTGATCGGTCTACTCTGCTCTAATTGGTCAGACGGCCCAGTCTGTTGTGATTGGTCTGCTCTGGTCTGATTGGTCAGATGGCTCAGTCTGTTGTGATTGTTCTGCTCTGGTCTGATTGGTCAGATGGCTCAGTCTATTGTGAATGGTCTACTTTGCTCTGATTGGTGAGACGGCCCAGTCTGTTGTGTTTGATCTACTCTGCTCTGATTGGTCAGATGGTCCAGTCTGTTGTGATCGGTCTACTCTGCTCTGATTGGTCAGATGGCTCAGTCTGTTGTGATCGGTCTACTCTGCTCTGATTGGTCAGGTGGCCCAGTCTATTGTGAATGGTCTACTCTGCTCTGATTGGTCAGATGGTCCAGTCTGTTGTGATTGATCTACTCTGCTCTGATTGGTCAGACGGCCCAGTCTGTTGTGATTGGTCTACTCTGCTCTGATTGGTCAGAATGTCCAGTCTGTTGTGATTGGTCTGCTCTGGTCTGATTGGTCAGATGGTCCAGTCTGTTGTGATTGGTCTGCTCTGGTCTGATTGGTCAGATGGCTCAGTCTGTTGTGATTGGTCTACTCTGCTCTGATTGGTCAGATGGCTCAGTCTGTTGTGATCGATCTACTCTGCTCTGATTGGTCAGGTGGCCCAGTCTGTTGTGATCGATCTACTCTGCTCTGATTGGTCAGAAGGCCCAGTCTGTTGTGAGCGGTCTACTCTGCTCTGATTGGTCAGATGGCCCAGTCTGTTGTGAGCGGTCTCCTCTGCTCTGATTGGTCAGATGGTCCAGTCTGTTGTGATTTGTCTACTCTGCTCCGATTGGTCAGATGGTCCAGTCTGTTGTGATCGATCTACTTTGCTCTGATTGGTCAGATGGTCAAGTCTGTTGTGATCGATCTACTTTGCTCTGATTGGTCAGATGGTCAAGTCTGTTGTGATCGATCTACTCTGCTCTGATTGGTCAGATGGTCAAGTCTGTTGTGATCGATCTACTTTGCTCTGATTGGTCAGATGGTCAAGTCTGTTGTGATCGATCTACTTTGCTCTGATTGGTGAGATGGCCCAGTCTGTTGTGATTGGTCTGCTCTGCTCTGCTCTGATTGGTCTGCTCTGCTCTGATTGGTCAGATGGTCCAGTCTGTTGTGATTGGTCTACTCTGCTCTGATTGGTCAGATGGCTCAGTCTGTTGTGATTGATCTACTCTGCTCTGATTGGTCAGACGGCCCAGTCTGTTGTGTTGGTCTGCTCTGCTCTGATTGGTCAGAATGTCCAGTCTGTTGTGATTGGTCTGCTCTGGTCTGATTGGTTAGATGGCACAGTTTGTTGTGATTGGTCTACTCTGCTCTGATTGGTCAGATGGTCAAGTCTGTTGTGATCGATCTACTTTGCTCTGATTGGTCAGATGGTCCAGTCTGTTGTGATCGATCTACTTTGCTCTGATTGGTCAGATGGTCAAGTCTGTTGTGATCGATCTACTCTGCTCTGATTGGTCAGATGGTCAAGTCTGTTGTGATCGATCTACTTTGCTCTGATTGGTCAGATGGTCAAGTCTGTTGTGATCGATCTACTTTGCTCTGATTGGTGAGATGGCCCAGTCTGTTGTGATTGGTCTGCTCTGCTCTGCTCTGATTGGTCTGCTCTGCTCTGATTGGTCAGATGGTCCAGTCTGTTGTGATTGGTCTACTCTGCTCTGATTGGTCAGATGGCTCAGTCTGTTGTGATTGATCTACTCTGCTCTGATTGGTCAGACGGCCCAGTCTGTTGTGATTGGTCTGCTCTGGTCTGATTGGTTAGATGGCACAGTTTGTTGTGATTGGTCTACTCTGCTCTGATTGGTCAGATGGTCAAGTCTGTTGTGATCGATCTACTTTGCTCTGATTGGTCAGATGGTCCAGTCTGTTGTGATCGATCTACTTTGCTCTGATTGGTCAGATGGTCAAGTCTGTTGTGATCGATCTACTCTGCTCTGATTGGTCAGATGGTCAAGTCTGTTGTGATCGATCTACTTTGCTCTGATTGGTCAGATGGTCAAGTCTGTTGTGATCGATCTACTTTGCTCTGATTGGTGAGATGGCCCAGTCTGTTGTGATTGGTCTGCTCTGCTCTGCTCTGATTGGTCTGCTCTGCTCTGATTGGTCAGATGGTCCAGTCTGTTGTGATTGGTCTACTCTGCTCTGATTGGTCAGATGGCTCAGTCTGTTGTAATTGGTCTACTCTGCTCTGATTGGTCAGATGGTCCAGTCTATTGTGATCTATCTACTTTGCTCTGATTGGTCAGATGGTCCAGGCTGTTGTGATCTATCTACTTTGCTCTGATTGGTCAGATGGTCCAGTCTGTTGTGATCAGTCTACTCTGCTCTGATTGTTCAGACGGCCCAGTCTGTTGTGATTGGTCTACTCTGCTCTGATTGGTCAGATGGTCCAGTCTGTTGTGATCGGTCTACTCTGCTCTGATTGTTCAGACGGCCCAGTCTGTTGTGATCGGTCTGCTCTGGTCTGATTGGTCAGAATGTCCAGTCTGTTGTGATTGGTCTGCTCTGGTCTGATTGGTTAGATGGCACAGTTTGTTGTGATTGGTCTACTCTGCTCTGATTGGTCAGATGGTCAAGTCTGTTGTGATCGATCTACTTTGCTCTGATTGGTCAGATGGCTCAGTCTGTTGTGATTGGTCTGCTCTGCTCTGATTGGTCAGATGGCTCAGTCTGTTGTGATTGGTCTGCTCTGATTGGTCAGATGGCTCGGTCTGTTGTGATTGGTCTACTCTGCTCTGATTGGTCAGATGGTCAAGTCTGTTGTGATCGATCTACTTTGCTCTGATTGGTCAGATGGTCCAGTCTGTTGTAATCGATCTACTTTGCTCTGATTGGTCAGATGGTCAAGTCTGTTGTGATCAATCTACTTTGCTCTGATTGGTCAGATGGTCAAGTCTGTTGTGATCGATCTACTCTGCTCTGATTGGTCAGATGGTCAAGTCTGTTGTGATCGATCTACTTTGCTCTGATTGGTGAGATGGCCCAGTCTGTTGTGATTGGTCTGCTCTGCTCTGATTGGTCTGCTCTGCTCTGATTGGTCAGATGGTCCAGTCTGTTGTGATTGGTCTACTCTGCTCTGATTGGTCAGATGGCTCAGTCTGTTGTGATTGATCTACTCTGCTCTGATTGGTCAGACGGCCCAGTCTGTTGTGATTGGTCTGCTCTGCTCTGATTGGTCAGAATGTCCAGTCTGTTGTGATTGGTCTGCTCTGGTCTGATTGGTTAGATGGCACAGTTTGTTGTGATTGGTCTACTCTGCTCTGATTGGTCAGATGGTCAAGTCTGTTGTGATCGATCTACTTTGCTCTGATTGGTCAGATGGTCCAGTCTGTTGTGATCGATCTACTTTGCTCTGCTTGGTCAGATGGTCAAGTCTGTTGTGATCGATCTACTTTGCTCTGATTGGTCAGATGGTCAAGTCTGTTGTGATCGATCTACTCTGCTCTGATTGGTCAGATGGTCAAGTCTGTTGTGATCGATCTACTTTGCTCTGATTGGTCAGATGGTCAAGTCTGTTGTGATCGATCTACTTTGCTCTGATTGGTGAGATGGCCCAGTCTGTTGTGATTGGTCTGCTCTGCTCTGCTTTGATTGGTCTGCTCTGCTCTGATTGGTCAGATGGTCCAGTCTGTTGTGATTGGTCTACTCTGCTCTGATTGGCCAGATGGCTCAGTCTGTTGTAATTGGTCTACTCTGCTCTGATTGGTCAGATGGTCCAGTCTATTGTGATCTATCTACTTTGCTCTGATTGGTCAGATGGTCCAGTCTGTTGTGATCTATCTACTTTGCTCTGATTGGTCAGATGGTCCAGTCTGTTGTGATCAGTCTACTCTGCTCTGATTGTTCAGACGGCCCAGTCTGTTGTGATTGGTCTACTCTGCTCTGATTGGTCAGATGGTCCAGTCTGTTGTGATCGGTCTACTCTGCTCTGATTGTTCAGACGGCCCAGTCTGTTGTGATTGGTCTGCTCTGGTCTGATTGGTCAGATGGCTCAGTCTGTTGTGATTGGTCTGCTCTGGTCTGATTGGTCTGATGGCTCAGTCTGTTGTTATTGGTCTACTCTGCTCTGATTGGTCAGATGGCTCAGTCTGTTGTGATCGGTCTACTCTGCTCTGATTGATCAGATGGCCCAGTCTGTTGTGATTGGTCTACTCTGCTCTGATTGGTCAGATGTTCCAGTCTGTTGTGATTGATCTACTCTGCTCTGATTGGTCAGAAGGCCCAGTTTGTTGTGATTAGTCTGCTCTGCTCTGATTGGTCAGAATGTCCAGTCTGTTGTGATTGGTCTGCTCTGGTCTGATTGGTTAGATGGCACAGTTTGTTGTGATTGGTCTACTCTGCTCTGATTGGTCAGATGGTCAAGTCTGTTGTGATCGATCTACTTTGCTCTGATTGGTCAGATGGTCCAGTCTGTTGTGATCGGTCTACTCTGCTCTAATTGGTCAGACGGCCCAGTCTGTTGTGATTGGTCTGCTCTGGTCTGATTGGTCAGATGGCTCAGTCTGTTGTGATTGTTCTGCTCTGGTCTGATTGGTCAGATGGCTCAGTCTATTGTGAATGGTCTACTTTGCTCTGATTGGTGAGACGGCCCAGTCTGTTGTGTTTGATCTACTCTGCTCTGATTGGTCAGATGGTCCAGTCTGTTGTGATCGGTCTACTCTGCTCTGATTGGTCAGATGGCTCAGTCTGTTGTGATCGGTCTACTCTGCTCTGATTGGTCAGGTGGCCCAGTCTATTGTGAATGGTCTACTCTGCTCTGATTGGTCAGATGGTCCAGTCTGTTGTGATTGATCTACTCTGCTCTGATTGGTCAGACGGCCCAGTCTGTTGTGATTGGTCTACTCTGCTCTGATTGGTCAGAATGTCCAGTCTGTTGTGATTGGTCTGCTCTGGTCTGATTGGTCAGATGGTCCAGTCTGTTGTGATTGGTCTGCTCTGGTCTGATTGGTCAGATGGCTCAGTCTGTTGTGATTGGTCTACTCTGCTCTGATTGGTCAGATGGCTCAGTCTGTTGTGATCGATCTACTCTGCTCTGATTGGTCAGGTGGCCCAGTCTGTTGTGATCGATCTACTCTGCTCTGATTGGTCAGATGGCCCAGTCTGTTGTGATTGATCTACTCTGCTCTGATTGGTCAGATGGCCCAGTGTGTTGTGATTGGTCTGCTCTGCTCTGATTGGTCAGATGGTCCAGTCTGTTGTGATTGGTTTACTCTGCTCTGATTGGTCAGATGGCCCAGTCTGTTGTGAGCGGTCTACTCTGCTCTGATTGGTCAGAAGGCCCAGTCTGTTGTGAGCGGTCTACTCTGCTCTGATTGGTCAGATGGCCCAGTCTGTTGTGAGCGGTCTCCTCTGCTCTGATTGGTCAGATGGTCCAGTCTGTTGTGATTTGTCTACTCTGCTCCGATTGGTCAGATGGTCCAGTCTGTTGTGATCGATCTACTTTGCTCTGATTGGTCAGATGGTCAAGTCTGTTGTGATCGATCTACTTTGCTCTGATTGGTCAGATGGTCAAGTCTGTTGTGATCGATCTACTCTGCTCTGATTGGTCAGATGGTCAAGTCTGTTGTGATCGATCTACTTTGCTCTGATTGGTCAGATGGTCAAGTCTGTTGTGATCGATCTACTTTGCTCTGATTGGTGAGATGGCCCAGTCTGTTGTGATTGGTCTGCTCTGCTCTGCTCTGATTGGTCTGCTCTGCTCTGATTGGTCAGATGGTCCAGTCTGTTGTGATTGGTCTACTCTGCTCTGATTGGTCAGATGGCTCAGTCTGTTGTGATTGATCTACTCTGCTCTGATTGGTCAGACGGCCCAGTCTGTTGTGTTGGTCTGCTCTGCTCTGATTGGTCAGAATGTCCAGTCTGTTGTGATTGGTCTGCTCTGGTCTGATTGGTTAAATGGCACAGTTTGTTGTGATTGGTCTACTCTGCTCTGATTGGTCAGATGGTCAAGTCTGTTGTGATCGATCTACTTTGCTCTGATTGGTCAGATGGTCCAGTCTGTTGTGATCGATCTACTTTGCTCTGATTGGTCAGATGGTCAAGTCTGTTGTGATCGATCTACTCTGCTCTGATTGGTCAGATGGTCAAGTCTGTTGTGATCGATCTACTTTGCTCTGATTGGTCAGATGGTCAAGTCTGTTGTGATCGATCTACTTTGCTCTGATTGGTGAGATGGCCCAGTCTGTTGTGATTGGTCTGCTCTGCTCTGCTCTGATTGGTCTGCTCTGCTCTGATTGGTCAGATGGTCCAGTCTGTTGTGATTGGTCTACTCTGCTCTGATTGGTCAGATGGCTCAGTCTGTTGTGATTGATCTACTCTGCTCTGATTGGTCAGACGGCCCAGTCTGTTGTGATTGGTCTGCTCTGGTCTGATTGGTTAGATGGCACAGTTTGTTGTGATTGGTCTACTCTGCTCTGATTGGTCAGATGGTCAAGTCTGTTGTGATCGATCTACTTTGCTCTGATTGGTCAGATGGTCCAGTCTGTTGTGATCGATCTACTTTGCTCTGATTGGTCAGATGGTCAAGTCTGTTGTGATCGATCTACTCTGCTCTGATTGGTCAGATGGTCAAGTCTGTTGTGATCGATCTACTTTGCTCTGATTGGTCAGATGGTCAAGTCTGTTGTGATCGATCTACTTTGCTCTGATTGGTGAGATGGCCCAGTCTGTTGTGATTGGTCTGCTCTGCTCTGCTCTGATTGGTCTGCTCTGCTCTGATTGGTCAGATGGTCCAGTCTGTTGTGATTGGTCTACTCTGCTCTGATTGGTCAGATGGCTCAGTCTGTTGTAATTGGTCTACTCTGCTCTGATTGGTCAGATGGTCCAGTCTATTGTGATCTATCTACTTTGCTCTGATTGGTCAGATGGTCCAGGCTGTTGTGATCTATCTACTTTGCTCTGATTGGTCAGATGGTCCAGTCTGTTGTGATCAGTCTACTCTGCTCTGATTGTTCAGACGGCCCAGTCTGTTGTGATTGGTCTACTCTGCTCTGATTGGTCAGATGGTCCAGTCTGTTGTGATCGGTCTACTCTGCTCTGATTGTTCAGACGGCCCAGTCTGTTGTGATTGGTCTGCTCTGGTCTGATTGGTCAGAATGTCCAGTCTGTTGTGATTGGTCTGCTCTGGTCTGATTGGTTAGATGGCACAGTTTGTTGTGATTGGTCTACTCTGCTCTGATTGGTCAGATGGTCAAGTCTGTTGTGATCGATCTACTTTGCTCTGATTGGTCATATGGTCCAGTCTGTTGTGATCGATCTACTTTGCTCTGATTGGTCAGATGGTCAAGTCTGTTGTGATCGATCTACTCTGCTCTGATTGGTCAGATGGTCAAGTCTGTTGTGATCGATCTACTTTTCTCTGATTGGTCAGATGGTCAAGTCTGTTGTGATCGATCTACTTTGCTCTGATTGGTGAGATGGCCCAGTCTGTTGTGATTGGTCTGCTCTGCTCTGCTCTGATTGGTCTGCTCTGCTCTGATTGGTCAGATGGTCCAGTCTGTTGTGATTGGTCTACTCTGCTCTGATTGGTCAGATGGCTCAGTCTGTTGTGATTGATCTACTCTGCTCTGATTGGTCAGACGGCCCAGTCTGTTGTGATTGGTCTGCTCTGGTCTGATTGGTTAGATGGCACAGTTTGTTGTGATTGGTCTACTCTGCTCTGATTGGTCAGATGGTCAAGTCTGTTGTGATCGATCTACTTTGCTCTGATTGGTCAGATGGTCCAGTCTGTTGTGATCGATCTACTTTGCTCTGATTGGTCAGATGGTCAAGTCTGTTGTGATCGATCTACTCTGCTCTGATTGGTCAGATGGTCAAGTCTGTTGTGATCGATCTACTTTGCTCTGATTGGTCAGATGGTCAAGTCTGTTGTGATCGATCTACTTTGCTCTGATTGGTGAGATGGCCCAGTCTGTTGTGATTGGTCTGCTCTGCTCTGCTCTGATTGGTCTGCTCTGCTCTGATTGGTCAGATGGTCCAGTCTGTTGTGATTGGTCTACTCTGCTCTGATTGGTCAGATGGCTCAGTCTGTTGTAATTGGTCTACTCTGCTCTGATTGGTCAGATGGTCCAGTCTATTGTGATCTATCTACTTTGCTCTGATTGGTCAGATGGTCCAGGCTGTTGTGATCTATCTACTTTGCTCTGATTGGTCAGATGGTCCAGTCTGTTGTGATCAGTCTACTCTGCTCTGATTGTTCAGACGGCCCAGTCTGTTGTGATCGGTCTGCTCTGCTCTGATTGGTCAGATGGTCCAGTCTGTTGTGATCGGTCTACTCTGCTCTGATTGTTTAGACGGCCCAGTCTGTTGTGATCGGTCTGCTCTGGTCTGATTGGTCAGATGGCTCAGTCTGTTGTGATTGGTCTGCTCTGGTCTGATTGGTCTGATGGCTCAGTCTGTTGTTATTGGTCTACTCTGCTCTGATTGGTCAGATGGCTCAGTCTGTTGTGATCGGTGTACTCTGCTCTGATTGATCAGATGGCCCAGTCTGTTGTGATTGGCCTACTCTGCTCTGATTGGTCAGATGTTCCAGTCTGTTGTGATTGATCTACTCTGCTCTGATTGGTCAGAAGGCTCAGTCTGTTGTGATTAGTCTGCTCTGCTCTGATTGGTCAGACGGCCCAGTCTGTTGTGGTTGGTCTCCTCTGCTCTGATTGGTCAGAATGTCCAGTCTGTTGTGATTGGTCTGCTCTGGTCTGATTGGTTAGATGGCACAGTTTGTTGTGATTGGTCTACTCTGCTCTGATTGGTCAGATGGTCAAGTCTGTTGTGATCGATCTACTTTGCTCTGATTGGTCAGATGGTCCAGTCTGTTGTGATCGGTCTACTCTGCTCTAATTGGTCAGACGGCCCAGTCTGTTGTGATTGGTCTGCTCTGGTCTGATTGGTCAGATGGCTCAGTCTGTTGTGATTGTTCTGCTCTGGTCTGATTGGTCAGATGGCTCAGTCTATTGTGAATGGTCTACTTTGCTCTGATTGGTGGGACGGCCCAGTCTGTTGTGATCGATCTACTCTGCTCTGATTGGTCAGATGGTCCAGTTTGTTGTGATTTGTCTACTCTGCTCTGATTGGTCAGATGGCTTAGTCTGCTGTGATTGGTCTACTCTGCTCTGATTGGTGAGATGGCTCAGTCTGTTGTGATCGGTCTACTCTGCTCTGATTGGTCAGGTGGCCCAGTCTATTGTGAATGGTCTACTCTGCTCTGATTGGTCAGATGGTGCAGTCTGTTGTGATTGATCTACTCTGCTCTGATTGGTCAGACGGCCCAGTCTGTTGTGATTGGTCTGCTCTGCTCTGATTGGTCAGAATGTCCAGTCTGTTGTGATTGGTCTGCTCTGCTCTGATTGGTCAGATGGTCCAGTCTGTTGTGATTGGTCTGCTCTGGTCTGATTGGTCAGATGGCTCAGTCTGTTGTGATTGGTCTACTCTGCTCTGATTGGTCAGATGGCTCAGTCTGTTGTGATCGATCTAATCTGCTCTGATTGGTCAGATGGCCCAGTCTGTTGTGATTGATCTACTCTGCTCTGATTGGTCAGATGGCCCAGTCTGTTGTGAGCGGTCTACTCTGCTCTGATTAGTCAGATGGCCCAGTCTGTTGTGAGCGGTCTACTCTGCTCTGATTGGTCAGATGGCCCAGTCTGTTGTGAGCGGTTTACTCTGCTCTGATTGGTCAGATGGTCCAGTCTGTTGTGATTTGTCTACTCTGCTCTGATTGGTCAGATGGCTCAGTCTGTTGTGATCGGTCTACTCTGCTCTGATTGGTCAGATGGCTCAGTCTGTTGTGATCGGTCTACTCTGCTCTGATTGGTCAGGTGGCCCAGTCTGTTGTGATCGATCTACTCTGCTCTGATTGGTCAGATGGCCCAGTCTGTTGCGATTGGTCTACTCTGCTCTGATTGGTCAGATGGCCCAGTCTGTTGTGATTGGTCTACTCTGCTCTGATTGGTCAGATGGCCCAGGCTGTTGTGAGCGGTCTACTCTGCTCTACATTGGTCAGATGGCCCAGTCTGTTGTGAGCGGTTTACTCTGCTCTGATTGGTCAGATGGTCCAGTCTGTTGTGATTTGTCTACTCTGCTCTGATTGGTCAGATGGCTCAGTCTGTTGTGATCGGTCTACTCTGCTCTGATTGGTCAGATGGCTCAGTCTGTTGTGATCGGTCTACTCTGCTCTGATTGGTCAGGTGGCCCAGTCTGTTGTGATCGATCTACTCTGCTCTGATTGGTCAGATGGCCCAGTCTATTGTGATTGGTCTACTCTGCTCTGATTTGTCAGATGGTCCAGTCTGTTGTGATTTGTCTACTCTGCTCTGATTGGTCAGATGGCACAGTCTGTTGTGATTGGTCTACTCTGCTCTGATTGGTCAGATGGCCCAGTCTGTTGTGATTGGTCTACTCTGCTCTGATTGGTCAGATGGCCCAGGCTGTTGTGAGCGGTCTACTCTGCTCTGATTGGTCAGATGGCTCAGTCTGTTGTGATTGGTCTACTCTGCTCTGATTGGTCAGATGGCTCAGTCTGTTGTGATCGGTCTACTCTGCTCTGATTGGTCAGATGGTCCAGTCTGTTGTGATCGATCTACTCTGCTCTGATTGGTCAGATGGTCCAGTCTGTTGTGATTGGTCTACTCTGCTCTGATTTGTCAGATGGTCCAGTCTGTTGTGATTTGTCTACTCTGCTCTGATTGGTCAGATGGCACAGTCTGTCGTGATTGGTCTACTCTGCTCTGATTGGTCAGATGGCCCAGTCTGTTGTGATCGGTCTACTCTGCTCTGATTGGTCAGATGGCCCAGTCTGTTGTGATTGGTCTACTCTGCTCTGATTGGTCAGATGGTCCAGTCTGTTGTGATTTGTCTACTCTGCTCTGATTGGTCAGATGGCCCAGTCTGTTGTGATCGGTCTACTCTGCTCTGATTGGTCAGATGGCCCAGTCTGTTGTGACTGGTCTACTCTGCTCTGATCGTTCAGATGGTCCAGTCTGTTGTGATTGGTCTACTCTGCTCCGATTGGTCAGATGGCCCAGTCTGTTGTGATTGGTCTACTCTGCTCTGATTGGTCAGATGGCCCAGTCTTTTGTGATTGGTCTACTCTGCTCTGATTGGTCAGATGGCCCAGTCTGTTGTGATCGGTCTACTCTGCTCTGATTGGTCAGATGGCCCAGTCTGTTGTGACTGGTCTATTCTGCTCTGATCGGTCAGATGGTCCAGTCTGTTGTGATTGGTCTACTCTGCTCTGATTGGTCAGATGACACATACAAAATTTGTTGTCAATATGCTAAAGCGTTGTAGAGTTACAGCCTCAGAATCAGATATAGCCTCACGGAACCCTTATAAGGTTCCATATAGAACCTTTTCTTCTGAGAGTGTAGAAACTTGCTAGAAAAGTTCAATTAATTTGAAAAAGTGCTGAATTCAGCAATGCTACAAATCGAAGCCATTCGCTCACAACACACCTCTGATGAAACCGGGCCGTAACGGTTAATTCTGGGCCGCGCTCCATTCAAATTCCCTCTGGCAGATAGCTTATGGAAGCGGCACAGAGAAAAGTCCTCGGCCAAGAGCCTATTGCAGAACAGCTCAGCTTTCATTTCAAAGCCCTGTCTTTAGTGGCTTTTTCCTGATTTAACTTTCTTCTGGCCCATTAAAAGTGTTCATAAAATTAGGTTAGCAAGTGTTTTTGCCATTAGCAGTTAGCTTATAAATAGAAATCTGAACTGCTGGACGGGTTTGGGATGGAAGTTAACCGCTAATAATGTGGCACTACGGGAGGAATAGACAGTCTCTGAATGATCCCGGAGAAAAATAAAACATCTATGGTGATTAAAATGACATAAAGCAGAGACTGTAGCATGAAATTAGCTGCTCTATTTTAGCAGAGAGGGCATTAATGTGTTCTACATCGGGCCTTTGAGGTTACATGGCATTTTTAGCAGCTAGCAGACGGTACTCGTTTGTCATTCGTAGTTGCATTCATGTGCATGAACAGATACACAATTCTTGCACAGACAATTAAGGCTATGTCTTCAAAATGGACACTTACTGTATGTTCTTAACCCAAGATATAATAGCTTTTAATCCATGCTTTCACGCAAAAAACTTTTAGGAGTCATTCACAGAGATAGGACACAGATAATGTTTTTTAGCGTCTTGAGTCCTGTGATCTTAAGTTGACACGTCACATTAAATCTCGAGAATGCATGTTGATTCATTGCATTGCATGTAGCCCTTTTGAGCGCAAGAACGTGTAATGAATGAATGGCTCCTTATGGAAAACAGCCATGCTAAAGCTGGACAGGCTAAAGAGCATGTGCACAGAACTGGAAAACAAGAACAAAACAAATGTTAAAACATTAAACAGTAAGCAACAAAAATGCACAAAATAAGTGTTTATTGATTTCATGTTTAGTTAAAAACAGAGATCAAAAAAGCGAGTCACGATTTGAGGGGGAAAAAATGTGATATTTCACTGACAAAAATTGCACCTGTGATTTAAAATGGGATTAAAAAATTTAGGGCAGCACTCTTATATATCAAAATGGCTGTAAAATTAATAATATAATTAAAATATACTTAAATAAAGAGATAATTAAAAACAACAAAAATACTAAACAAAAAAAAGAAATATTGTAATATTTCGCTGAAAAAAGTATTTCAGGAAAAATATTATAATAATTTTACTGTAAAATTACAATACTAATATTTATGGCTGTCTTAATTTCTTCAAATGTTAAACCATCAAACTGCTCACAGTGTCGCATGTCACTCTGAAACATTCAGCACACGCTCACACACACACACACACTTAAATAAATGACACCCTTTGCAATTTTCGTTAATCACGCAACTGTAAAGTCAAGTGAGACATTTTGCATTACATTTTTATTAATGCATTTGTCAGATGCTTTTATCCAAAGCGACTTGCATTGCGTTCAAGGTATATATGTTATGAGTTCATGCATTCCTTGGGAATCAAACCCATGACCCTGGCGTTGCTAGCGCTCTACTTTCTACTGTTTAAGCAACCAAATGCATGCTGAGAATCAAATAAAATAAAATAGACAGTTTTTGAAAAGCAGCTTTTTTTCCACCACTGAAACAGACAAAACTGCCTATACTCAATCTGAAATGGATGCAACCACAATGGTGCCTTTTACTGAGTAGTCAGAGATGCATCACTAGCACACCAATCAAAATATCTATTACCATCCGCACCCAGACACAAGCCAGCCAATAGGAAGTCAGCACACCAGTTCCACCTCTTTCTCGGAGTTGATCACAGGCTCGAGGAACGCCAACAGCAAGGTCATTTATTCTAATTAGGCCGTTTGCCATTCCCGAGTCAGTCCTAACTCAGCCAGCTGCTACCTGAGAATAGTGCTCTTCAATCAAAACCAACGGCCGACTCCAGTCTTTCAGCGCTGGGGAAACCATCAGCGCGACGAGGAAGAGCTCGACTCATGTTCGGTTACAAAACAGCACGGCGGATGTTTAATGTGGCCAAGTGTGACTCAACCGAAGGTGCTTAACTGTTGTCCTTGGCCGCCCGGCTTGGGTCTTTTTCTAGTAATGGCTAAAGTTTCATGCTTTAGAGCTGTAACAACATGGTACGAGGAGGCTCGAATGAATATATGAAGACTTTGTTTTGGACGCCTGGCTTCATCAGATGCATGTATGCAAACACACAAATCACAGATTGAGCAAACAGAGATATGTGCTCATAATTTCTGGAGGGCTGACTATAATATCTACCATTTTTGTATAACAAGCACTCTGGTTTTCTTGAAGATATTGGTGTTAGCGTTTGTTTGCTTGTTCATTTCATTGATTTACTTTTCATTGGTTTAGATTTCATTCGTACTTGTATGTAAAGCACACATAAAATGGGTAATGTACAATATAAGAATACTGATAGCATCTAAAACATGGACGCTTTGACTAGTTAAATCTTGATTAACTTTAAAAAAAAGTTGAAAATAGCTTATTTTAAAGCAATGTAAAAACATGTTTTGTCATAACTTATTGATCCTGTAATTTGTTTTGATCATATAATCAGTTTTTATTAACATCAAAGCTCAACAAGTATGAAATATAAGCAAAATGCTGCTGACGAAAACACTGAAATATTGTTGTGCCATTTTTTGGTGTGCCAATCAACCAATGCATTATTCCATGAATATTCTACAAACCTCAAAGGAGACGTAAACATTTTTCTAAATTTTAAGTACAATAAACTTGGACGTCTAAGTCATTTCAACTTAAATTACATTAAACTGACTTAAATTAGTTGAATCTTGCGTAACTTCTAAAAAAAAGCTTATTTTAATGAGTTAAAGTAATGTAAAAACATGTGTGCTCAACTTATTGATCATATAATTTTTTTAATCAAGATACATTTACTTGAGGAGCAAAATTACTTAAGATATTAAGTCTTGTTTTCTCTTCGCAATTAAGCGAGTCTATGCGTAGAAGTTTATTTTTCGGACCCTATTTGCAGACATGTTTTCAGGGCTGGGTAGATTACTTGTAAACTGTAATCCATTACTAAATACAAATTACATGATGAAAACTGTAGTTACGTAATCCATTACAATACACATTTTAGATTAAAGCTGCAAGCAGCGATGAAAGGGCCCTCGCACCCGGGGCCTCCGCCGCAGCGAATAGCAATTCCAATAGGGTCCTCACACCATCGGTGCCCGGGCCCTAATAATGTAATCGGACTACTTTTAGATTACTTTAAGCCTTAACTTGCTTATCACATAGCTTTGAATAGGATCATCTTGTACTATAGTTATACAAAAATACTGTATTTATTATAAAACCAATGAATTCCATGAATTTTAAATACAATCAACTTGGATGTTTAAGTCATTTCAACTTAAATGACATTAAACCGATTTGAAAAATTAGTTGAATCTTGTATAACTTATAAAAAAGTTGAAAATATCTTATTTTAACAAGTTGAAGCAATGTAAAAATGTGCTATCGTATAATCAGTTTTATGTTTTAAGTTATTAACATCAAAGCTCAACAAGTATGAAATATAAGCAAAACACTGAAATATGTTTTGTGCCATTTTTTTTTTTAATAAAACATTAACATGCATATATTTAATGAGCCTAATTCATCATAAAAACAATACAAATCAACCAATGAACTCTGCAAACCCCAAAACTGTAATCCATTACTAAATACAAATTACATGATGAAAACTGTAGTTACGTAATCCATTACAATACACATTTTAGATTAAAGCTGCAAGCATCGATGAAAGGGCCCTCGCACCCGGGGCCTCCGCCGCAGCGAATAGTGGGCGACATGCATTTAAGCGGGTAAATATAGGAGAAATATGGCAAAGTCACTTCAGTGTGCCACACTTCCTACCAGCAGGTGGCGCTTAGACTGTAACTGAATATTGGTGTGTAGATGTCTTCAGGCCAGGACTCTTATCAAACATGTGAAGTTTGGGGCAGATCGGAAATTGTATGTCCGAGTTACAACAACTTCCTGTTTTATGGTGAAACATCGAACTTTGTGAGGCCGCCACGGCCACGCCCTTCAGGGAAAACTCAAGATCTTCGCAATTTAACATCACAAAGGCCTTAAGATTAGACTGACCAAACATGATGTTGATCTGATTAAATCTCTAGGAGGAGTTCGTTGAAGTACAACGTCTGGAAATGGCAAAATGTGCAACAATTTTGCAAAGAAAATTCAAAATATCTCACTTCCTGTTGGTTTTCAGATAAAACCAATGAATTCCATGAATTTTAAATACAATCAACTTGGATGTTTAAGTCATTTCAACTTAAATGACATTAAACCGATTTGAAAAATTAGTTGA
Organism: Rhinogobio ventralis; assembly: GCA_039654625.1. Lineage (NCBI taxonomy): Eukaryota > Metazoa > Chordata > Actinopteri > Cypriniformes > Gobionidae > Rhinogobio > Rhinogobio ventralis. Next base: position 4,207,124 of record CM077216.1, read on the forward strand.
ATCTTGTATAACTTATAAAAAAGTTGAAAATATCTTATTTTAACACGTCGAAGCAATGTAAAAATGTGCTATCGTATAATCAGTTTTATGTTTTAAGTTATTAACATCAAAGCTCAACAAGTATGAAATATAAGCAAAACACTGAAATATGTTTTGTGCCATTTTTTTTTTAAATAAAACATTAACATGCATATATTTAATGAGCCTAATTCATCATAAAAACAATACAAATCAACCAATGAACTCTGCAAACCCCAAAGGAGACGTAAACATTTGTCTCATGTCAATGAACTTTAATTTTTATATTTTAAGTGTTATGCATGGTGCATTTGATTAGATCTTTATTTAGGTTTTAGTCAATGTAGTTTTTCATCTAATGCATTTATTTTATTTCACGATTTTTCAATTGTTTAATTTAATAACATCACTGCCACGTCTCTGCAATGGTTCCTAAGAATAAGAGTTTACATAGATATTGTACATTTAAGTCTCTGTCCAAACGTACGCTACGAATACTAATGAGATCACGTTGTAAATTCACTTTGTAGGGGGCATAAAGCACAGAGAAAGGACCTCTTCAAACTCTCAATGAGGTCTAAATCACTTCGGGACAGTTCTGACCCAATTCAACAACCAAACAGGAAGAAATGGCCGAATCCTAACAAGATTTATTTTCATTCGCTTTCAAGACGCGGCGGAGGCAGGAACTCGCTCTCGCGCGCTGTATCTTTAAAGGACTTGAAGTTTTCTTGGCAGCTCAAGGAAGAACTGCAAGTTCAGCCAAAATAGACAATAAAGCAAAGGGGAGGAACATGCCAAAATGAAGGGGGCAACTAGTTCCAGGGGTTCATTTTTCCTTCATGATTCACGCTGGAAAGAAAGCACTTCCCTGTCCTCAAATGAACTCTCGTCGCGCGCTCTGGCTCTGCGACTCTGGGGGAGGAGACGGGCGCGCCTCCGCGCTACCCTGCGTTTGTGCGCGCTCGCGGAACTGGGTCATCTACAGATGCCTCCGAAGAAGCGAGTAAACAAACCAAGACAAAGTCGCACATACAGACACTCGGAGCCCTTATTTCCCCTATAAATATCGTGCAGTCCGTGCAAACACTCTCACAACCCACAGTATTCAACAGATTGCGCGTGCACGCAGAGGTTCTTCTATGACTGATTATATGCTTTGTAGAATTAAATTGCAGTGTTTTTGACCCAATGCAGTTGCCAGTCGCATTCGGATCGCTCACTGCGGGCATTATGGCACTATTTTCTGTATGCATTGCGGAAAAAAAGCACGAGATATTTCCTGCATTTAGTCATTACAGTTGTGCACTGCAAAAACTTGTTCTCCAGTTATTGTAAAGTTTAAGTCATTTCAACTTAAATGACATTAAACCGACTTAAAAAATGTGTAACGTTTAAAAAAGTTGAAATTATTTTAATGAGTTAAATGAATAAAACGTGTTATCATAACTTATTTTTTACAGTATCTTAAATCAAGATACGTTTACTTGAGGAGCAAAATTACTTAAGATATTAAGTCTTGTTTTCTCTTCGCAATTAAGCGAGTCTATGCGTAGAAGTTTATTTTTCGGACCCTATGCTAATGTACTGCAATCCAGTACATTACACATTTTAGGTAATGTAATCGGACTACTTTTAGATTACTTTGAGCCTTAACTCGCTCATTGCATAGATTTAAATAGGATCATCTTGTACTATAGTGATATAAAAATACCAAGAGAAAAAAAAAATACATTTCAGAGTTTCCCAAACTGGGCTTTGTGAAGGTTGATGAAAAAGGTAATAACTAATTAAACGGTAAAAATGTTACATTCTAAAATATAAACAACCAAAATAAAACCCAAAAAGATTAAGTATATGATTTGATATGCTGGGACCTGGAAGCCTTTCTGAACATACATAAGCATATTATAAATAAATAAATAATAATTAGTGAGAATCAATCAATTATGACTAGTTTACTGCCATTTTGTGTAATCAACAAAAACATAACTAGTCGGATTATGAGTATTTTAAAACATAATCTAACTACAAGTATAATTATTGAAATCAGATTACAAATAATCATGTTTTATCTTTTTTAAGCACTTTAGGTCACTTAATTTTGGCATTTTTCAGAAAACAAGACTTATCTTATGCTTCTCAAGTAAATGCATCTCGATTTTAAGATTTTTACTGCAAAATTAAGATAAAATACTGATTTTGTGCACATATTTCTAAATGGAAAATGCATCCCATCCCAAATGCATCCTAAAGGACATCAAATTAAAACCAAATTAAGATTTAGAGCCGAATCTTTGAAAATGATGATATGTCAAATTATAAATTAGTAGGCTACTTCACCACCAATGCACGATCACTGAGTTTTCTACAGCCACGAGGACCGGAGCCATTTACCCAGAATGCTCTAGCGATGCACTAATAGGAGCTTTTACAGCAGCGATATGGCACCAGACTGAAACCACAGTGACTAAGACGATATATAGATGAGTCAAGCGTGCTGCCAAAACCACCAAACCACAGTCAAAACCCACAAAACTATCACTTTTGCTTGAGTCACTTTCAACAACTGCCTGGCGAGCAGAAGCTGTAGCATCTGGCACAGAACAAGAGATACTTACATTCATCAAACTACATGAGAAAGTGCATTCCACGTGCAGCCGAAACCATACCGTACACAAGTCGCATAAATCATTATCGTTTTAATGTCGTACGGTGGTGCTACACCAATTACATTTACAATACGGAGGAAAATAATGTAACAATAATGATTTATGCAACTTTCACAGTGTGGTACGTCAATCGCAATCAAATATTAGTACATTTTTGCATTATTACAATTAAATAAGCTTTTCTTTTTTTAAGATTTTTCATTGTAAAGAACAAAGGTGATTAATAAGGTCATATTACATAATAGCTGTACAAAAATGTGATCATTTTGAGCTTATTTGACATAAAACAAGGTTTTCATGTTATTGTTGATGCACACAAAATATTAACCTACATATACCTAACATTATTTTCCCATTCTGTAATGTGCTGAAAATCTGTTGACGACTCTCTTAAAAAAACACTGACTGCATCGACTACTATTTACAATATGCATGGTTATGGCAATTTTAATTTATTATATTCAAACTTCATATGCATCACATGGACAAAAGCAATCAGTAATCTTCAGGTATAAAAATGCAGTTTTAATAATTTTGCACGATTAAAAATCGCTGACTACTTTAGGCCTTCACAATAGTTGCATTATACACGCAAAGTATAGCATATGCACACTTAATATATTAAAAACGTGTCCATTATGATATTTTCATACTATGTTGTCTATAGAAAACGAAAAAAGTAGTAAAATTTAAAAGTTACATTTAGGTAACACTACTAAAATGTAAAATAGAGATATTCAATGTGTAATGCATTACATATTTTCATAAATAATTGTAACCAAAGTAAAAATGCATTATAATATTTGCAGATTCCTTGTCAGAGATTGGATGTTTGTCATGTGCACAAGTTGTAACAATGAATAGATACGCATTATAACTGTTTACAATTATTTATGAGACCATACAGTGCATTATAATTAATGCATTATATAAAGACTTTAAGGAAAGTGTTACCAAAATGTCTTTTCATTTCATGTTGATGTTCCACATGAGCATTTTATCCTATTGCGAATCCTAACATCTTATTGGGAAAATCTGCATGTGTTGAAAAAGATCTAAAAGACGCTGGGATTAGGATTTGTATGTGTAAATTATAGAAATATCCTATTAGATAGGGAGTTTTTATTGAGGCACTACACCAACAGGTACACTCACCTTAAAAACTCCAGGAGATCAGTTCAGATGTGATGAGAGAGGATTTCTGCTCGGTGTTTGAGACTTTGAGATCCGTCTACATTCTCCAAAGCAGTTTCTTCAGTGTTCCAGTGAACTTCAGGACGTCTTGGTGGAGGATTATTGTGCTGTGGGACAGAGAGAGACCCGAATCTCCCTGTAATGCGCGCGATTGATCACATCTGTGTCGTGCGTCTTTGCGCGTCGCGGCGCTTCTTTGATTACGCGCATTTACGCACGAGACGCTCGGCTTTCCACCATTTTATTTACGCATGTACAGAAGGAACGCAACTCACCGAATGAAATCTCGGAGTGTAAATTAAGATTGAGTTATTGGGAACGGAGGACATTTGGATGTGTGTGTGTGTGTTTGCTCCATCAACGCCCATTTTCACGTGCCCGCCGAGGGAAAAACACCGTGTAAAACATGCTCAAGCTTTATGCATGTGCATATAAACGGTGAGGAAATTAGTATAAAAAAATCACTTTCAAACCCACCCTCATCTTTCTTCTAAAAGCTGTTATTTACCGCATTTAATTTTGGGTAACACTTAAAAAAATTGCATCCATTTGGATACATTATTGAAGCTTCATTAAGATTCAAATATAAGTCAAAGTTTAATGACATTTCTAATTCTGTGAATGTATAGCTACATAAGCGAATTTATCAAAAATGGTAAATGCGTGGTAAATGACCTAATGCAATGATGTTTTTATGTAAGTATTTGTATAATGTTTATATACAAATATAAAGTCAAAATGTGCAATCAACGGTATTTTACATTAGAATGAACTAGTCAGATTAAATATGAATGATTTTGACTTCAATAAAACGAACTGTTCATCCATCCATCCATCCATCTGCCGGCTTGATGAATCTATTGGTGTAAAAATTAGAAAACTAGTAAAAAAAAGAAAGAAAAAACACTTTTAAAAGATTTAATTTATTCCAGATTTAATTGATTTTTGTTTTGTATGAAACTTTATTAAATATTTAATTTAAAAGTGTGTGTGTGTTTGTATATATATATATATATATATATATATACACATACACACATTTTTAAATTAAATAAATATTTAATAAAGAACACATGCACACACACACGATAAACAAATCACAAATGTATAAAGTATGTAGGCATTTTATTAAATATATAGTCATAGAAAATGTTGAAATATAAAGTAATATAAAAAAACAATATATATATATATATATGAAATACCTTGGAGTTTATATTGTTTTACATTGAGTTCCAGTTTTAAGAATTTCCTGATCCAAACTCAAACTTTTTTTATATGGTGCATCTATTTCTTCTGGATGTTAATGATCATGTGAGTCAAACAGTGACAGATAGTCAGACAGTCAGTCAGACAGACAGCCAGTTAGTCAGACAGTCAGTCAGACAGACAGACAGATAGTCAGACAGATAGACAGACGATAGTCAGACAGTCAAGACAGACAGACAGATAGTCAGACAGACAGACAGACGATAGTCAGACAGACAGTCAGACAGACAGTCAGACAGACAGACAGATAGTCAGACAGTCAGTCAGACAGACAGACAGATAGTCAGACAGACAGTCAGACAGACAGACAGATAGTCAGACAGTCAGTCAGACAGACAGACAGATAGTCAGACAGTCAGTCAGACAGACAGACAGATAGTCAGACAGTCAGTCAGACAGACAGCCAGTTAGTCAGACAGACAGACAGCCAGTTAGTCAGACAGTCAGTCAGTCAGACAGACAGACGATAGTCAGACAGTCAAGACAGACAGACAGATAGTCAGACAGACAGACAGACGATAGTCAGACAGACAGACAGACAGACAGTCAGACAGACAGTCAGACAGACAGACAGATAGTCAGACAGTCAGTCAGACAGACAGACAGATAGTCAGACAGACAGTCAGACAGACAGACAGATAGTCAGACAGTCAGTCAGACAGACAGACAGATAGTCAGACAGTCAGTCAGACAGACAGACAGATAGTCAGACAGTCAGTCAGACAGACAGCCAGTTAGTCAGACAGACAGACAGCCAGTTAGTCAGACAGTCAGTCAGTCAGACAGACAGACGATAGTCAGACAGTCAAGACAGACAGACAGATAGTCAGACAGACAGACAGACGATAGTCAGACAGACAGACAGACAGACAGTCAGACAGACAGTCAGACAGACAGACAGATAGTCAGACAGTCAGTCAGACAGACAGACAGATAGTCAGACAGTCAAGACAGACAGACAGATAGTCAGACAGACAGACAGACGATAGTCAGACAGACAGACAGACAGTCAGACAGACAGTCAGACAGACAGACAGATAGTCAGACAGTCAGTCAGACAGACAGACAGATAGTCAGACAGACAGACAGACAGATAGTCAGACAGACAGACAGACGATAGTCAGACAGACAGACAGATAGTCAGACAGTCAGTCAGACAGACAGACAGACAGACAGATAGTCAGACAGACAGACAGACAGACAGACAGATAGTCAGACAGTCAAGACAGACAGACAGATAGTCAGACAGTCAAGACAGACAGACAGATAGACAGATAGTCAGACGATAGTCAGACAGACAGACAGATAGTCAGACAGACAGATAGTCAGACAGACAGACAGATAGTCAGACAGACAGACAGATAGTCAGACAGACAGACCGACAGATAGTCAGACAGACAGATAGTCAGACAGACAGACAGATAGTCAGACAGACAGACCGACAGATAGTCAGACAGACAGATAGTCAGACAGTCAAGACAGACAGACAGATAGTCAGACAGACAGACAGATAGTCAGACAGACAGATAGATAGTCAGACAGACCGACAGATAGTCAGACAGACAGATAGTCAGACAGACAGACAGATAGTCAGACAGACCGACAGATAGTCAGACAGACAGATAGTCAGACAGACAGACAGATAGTCAGACAGACAGTCAGACGATAGTCAGACAGTCAAGACAGACAAGACAGATAGTCAGACAGACAGACAGATAGTCAAGACAGACAGACAGATAGTCAGACAGACAGATAGTCAGACAGACAGACAGATAGTCAAGACAGACAGACAAATAGTCAGACAGACAGACAGACAGTCAGACAGTCAGTCAGACAGATAGTCACACCGACAGATAGTCAGACAGTCAGACAGACAGACAGACACAGATAGTCAGACAGTCAGTCAGACAAACAGATAGACAGTCAGACAGACAGACAGTCAGACAGACAGATAGTCAGACAGACAGGTGTTGTCTCTGCTCTTTGGCTGTGCACCAAGTAATGTGATCAATCAGAGGTGCTTCAGAAATGCGGCAGTCGCAGGTGTCCCTCCGGCTCCCCATAAACAAACATGCTGCCACAGCTCAAGTTCAGTGAGGGCGTCTGTCCCGCTGCGAACTCCTCTCACGTGCCCCTGGGAGCTTTTACCTGCTCCTGTCTCGCGTGGCTCTTGTGTTCGGAGACAAAGAGGGAGGATCAGCCCTGATGACCCAGAAAGACGCCCACGGATGGGCCTAATTAGATTAGCCCGGTGTGACGAACAGGAGATGACGTCATCGCTCCGCTGGCCTGGTCATGTGACCGGATCAGACTGTTAATGCTTAAATTGTGTTTGTGTTCTGACCTGGGATCAGATGACATCCTGCTGCTTAACCAGAAACAAGGATAATACCAATACAAAGGGTTAGACCTCCCCTTGTTGTTTAATAATTATACATTATATATGTATTTACATTCTTCTTCTTTTGGCCCACTGACAGATCAACCAATCTGGAAAACGTCCTCACTCTCTCATCCTTTATTTCTCCTCTAAAGTTGGGCTTTCTTCTTTTATCACATGACCGGTCATCCCAGTGTAGATGCAACATCTGTGTTTGATTGGTGCCAGAGTAATGATACACACACTCTCACAGCTGATCCAAACGGATGGAGGAGAGTGCTGGATGTATTACTGTTAAAACACCTCTCTTCAGGCCATGGCTCCCCAGAGAGGCCGGCCCTCGACTCGCTCCGCAGGATTTTCAAGGCTGCCTCATCCTACGCAATCAGATAAAAAGTGCAGCTTTACAGAGACCCAGATCTGTTGGACCGCAAGCGAAGTGACACAGGGTTGAGTTGTGTTAGAGGAACGGAAGAATCCTCGTTTCCATCCTGATTGGTCCATGTGACTCTCCACATCATCTGAGGTCACATGATGTATGAGGAACGGACCCGAATATAAGTCATTATTCATTGACTGATCCACAGCCGAATTTTATTCACACAGATGTTCGAATATGACGTGCTACGCTACTTTTGCATCTTACGGAGCAACATGGTGATGGGGAAATGGTATTTCAGCGCGTTTGCATTCGCTTTGCGTTCCTCCCAAGAAACTTTGCATTTGCTGGCAAAACTTTTGCATTCCCCAGAGAAACTTTGTGTTTGCTGACAAACCTTTTGTGTTCCTCCGAAAAATGCTGCGTTTGCTCACAAATCTTTCATATTCCTCCAAGAACATTTAAGGTTGCTGGCATAAAAAACCTTTTCGTTTTCTCAAGAAACTTTGCATTTGCTGACAAAACTTTTGTGCTTTCCAACAAAAACCACTGCGTTCACTCACAAATCTTTCAAGTTTCCCCCAAAAAGTTTGAGTTTGCTGGAAATCATTTGCGTTTTTGAGCTTTTCCACAAAACAAAAAAAAAGCGCTACGTTCACTTGCAAAACTTTTGCGTTTCCCATTCGCTGGCAAAACTTTTGCACTCTTGCATAAAACGCTGCATTCGCTTGCAAATCTTTCACATTCCCCTAAGAACGTTAGAGTTTACTGGCAAAAATTATATTTCAGCACTTTTGCATTCACTCACAAAACTTTGCGTTTCTCCCAAGAAACAGAAGCGTTTATGGCAAAACTTTTGCGCTTTTCTCAAAAAACGTTTGTGTTTCTTAGGAACCTTTGCAGTTACTAACAAAAGTTTTGCATTCTTCATAGAAATGTTGCATTTGCTTAAAAAACGTTTGCATTTCTCAAGAAACTTGGCATTTGCTGGCAAAAATGTTGTGTTCCTCAAAAAAATCGAGTGTTCGCTCACAAATCTTTCACGTTCCCCCAAGAAAGTTCCTCCGAAAAATGCTGCATTTGCTCGCAAAACTTTGCGTTTCTCCCAAGAAATGTTGCATTTGTTTGCAAAGCTTCTCGAGAAATGCTAAAGTTTTTTAAGCAAATGCAATGTTTCTCTGAGGAATGTGAAACTTTTGCCAGTAAACGCAAAGGTTCTCAAGGAACGCAAAAGTTTTGCAAGTGAACAAACAAAAGTTTTGCCAGTGAATGCTTCTGTTTGTTGGGAGAAATGCAAAGTTTTGTGAGCGAATGCAAAAGCGCTGAAATATAATTTTTGCCAGTAAACGCAAAGCTTCTCGAGAACTGCAAAAGTTTTTTTCATTTGCTGGCAAATCTTTTGTGCCTTCTTCCAAAAACGTTGCGTTCGCTCACAAATCTTTTACGTTCCCCCGAGAAAGTTGGAGTTTGCTGTCAAAACCTTGCGTTCCTCCAAAAAAACGCTGCATTTGTTTTCAAAACTTTTGCGCTCCCGCGAGAACCGAAAATTTTTTGGGCATTGCATTTCCTCCGGAATCCGCTGCATGTGCTTGAAAAAAATGTCACGTTCCCTCAAGAAACGTTTCATTTGCTTGAAAAAACGTTTGTGCTTTCCAACAAAAAACGTTACGTTCGCTTGCAAAACTCCCCCCCCGAGAAATTTTGCGTTCACTGGCAAAAATTATATTTCAGCGCTTTTGCGTTCGCTTACAAAACTTGCGTTTCTCCCAAAAATCTTTGCATTTGCTGGGAAAACTTTTGCGCTTTTCGCAAAAAATGTTGCGTCCACATGCCACATCCACACACAGCGTTCGCTCACAAATCTTTCACGTTCCTCCGAGAAACTTTTGCAAGCGAACACGAAAGCACTGGAATATTATTTTGCCTCTCCATGTCCCTTTAGGGGATCCGTAGCGTCTTATAACGATTCAAATTTGAGAGCTACACCAAAAGGTTTTCAACATACAACTACATTTTGGTCTTTATTCACCAGATTTGAGCCGAACATCTGCGCAGATCAGATTTGAGATGGTTTGACATCTCAACACCACTGGTTTTTGTGCGTCTTGTAATTGATAACTTCAATAACTTGAATATGCATATGCACAAATGAGATTTGTGAGCAATGGCCAGCTCTTATGCTGCTTTTTTTTTTTTTTTTTTTTTTTTTTTTTTTTTTTTTACACTTAACAGCCCTTTCATTGTATGAAAAGTTGTGTTTCACAGGTTTGGAATGCCATGAGGGCGAGTAAATGATGACTTTTTCCATTTCATTTTTGGGCGAACTGTTCCTTTAAATGCACAGAGCTTGTTTTCTTATGATAATCAGCTCTTTGTTTTCCTAATCCACCCGTTTCTTTGCGTTCTGTTTCTTGCATTAGCTCTCTCTCTCTCTGCTCATCACGGAAGCCTGTCTTATCTTATTAAAGGCGAATTAAAACAAAAGATTTCCCACCACGTTGAACCCTCGGCGCGTAAAGCGCGGCGTTGTTCTCGTCAGTGTAGCGGAGCACAATTGGAGGAGATGTGACCGTTTGCACGCGCAATCAGCGGGTTCCTCGAGTTCTCTCGTGCGTGCAAACCGAGCCGATGGTTAACAAATCTAATGACTAATGATGTGCAGGTGTTTGCCACCGAGCAGCATTTGGCGAGCGCTTGGGAGAGCTGGTCGTGTTTCAGTAGGTTTGGTGTGTCGTTTGAATGTAATCTGTCTCTTGGGACCAGGGGCCCTGCAAAAATCAGACACGACAGAGACAGACGTAATCTGAAAGAGAGAGGTAACTGAGGATACCGCGCCACCTGCTGGTGCACAGTGATATTGACCGTATTTTACAACATCATTACTGGTATTGATGAACAACAGCAGAGCTGATATCTTTCTGACATTACTTGTAGCCAAATGCTATTTAAAGTACATTATGATAAATACTTTGCTTGTTACATATACGTGCAACATTTCAGCCTTAAATAAATTATACATGTTAGCTAGATTGTGTTCATTGGCTGTCTAACAATGTATGTTTATGCTGAAATATAATAATTTTTAAAAACACATTGCTTGTTGTTATTGGTCGTTATGTGTAGTGAGTTGGCTTTCGTGCTTCAGAACTTCCGTTAAGGGAACATGGGCTGAATCCGAAATCGCCCCCCTAAACCCTCATTCACTATTCCCTACGCTAGTCCACTAATTCAGTTCACTTGATGGAGTGAATGAAAACGAGTGAGTGAATTCGGACAGCCGTTGTTTGTAGGCATAGGCTGCACTCGTTATTGCGGTGCAATGTGGGATTGAGTGCACTCGATAACGTCCACTATGGTTTCGGACACCACTACAAATGGCTGTCCCCTTAAATAATGCCCTATTTGAGGGTATAGGAGGCGATTTCGTATTCAGCCATAGTGAGCATCGATGCACCCTGGGTTTTGCGGAGCATTGTGGGACTTTTTAGGGAGCGAACGTTTCAGTGCACTGGAAGGGTGCTTCTTAAACGGAAGGCTGCATCCTACCGAGACTGCGTCCTTCATAGTCCAGTCCTTCAGAGGCATGTAGGCTAGTGTCCTCCTCAGCAATTAAACACTAGAATGAGACTGTCTAGTAGGCGTGTGCATGGCTACGTCACGCACGTTCCCGCCCCCTCGGTCCTGGCACGAAAATACAATCAAAACTTAATTTTGGAAAAATACTTTGTATTACAAATCTTTAGATTAACTGGCTTTCTATTAATGCAATACAGTGAATGACTCCCAGTGGCTTACATTATTGTCAGTTTAGTGTCAGTGATTAATTTACAGCAAAACAAAAGATAGCATCTATGCTTTCATATATGAAAAACATTATTTTTGTCTTACATTTCATAATAAACTCAGACAAGCTCAGTACTGACTCGTTTTCCATCAGTTTATTTTCGTGAAATTAAATGCCTCCAAAGGATTGTGGGTGATTTAAGGCCGCGAAGGATACATCCAATGCGTCCTTCAAAACAGGCCGAATGAAGGACGCGAAGCGAAGGCTGCCTTTAAAGGATGGCCGACTCCCTGATTAGTGCCCTGACTACTGAACTAGGGAGCTGATTGAGACGCACCCCAGTTTTTTAGAGGGCGCTTAAAGGCACAATATGTACGATTTTTGGATTAAAATATCCACGGGCCGTGTATGTGCGTTGCCTATCAATGACATCATAACTGCGCTACCCTTGATTTCCTAATAGTCTAATAAAACGCATCATATATTAAAGCCCGGAAATTGAGGGTAACGCGCGTATGATGTCACTGATAGGCGACGCACGGTCCGTGTCCTGGTTAAAGTCGCTTATTTCTCTGGATTTAAACATTCTTGGAAACATTTGGGATAATGCAAGTACACAAGATATACAAAATATATAACACTGTTCTAGTGGCTTTTGGATATTTTAATCCAAAAATCTTACATATTGTGCCTTTAATATGATACTATTGTAAATATGCTGTTTAAATTATTGTGTGTGGTCATTTGTGCAGCGTGCACATTGGTTTGTTGTGAAGTGAAGTAAAAAAAACAAACAAATCAGCTAAATTAGACATTTATTGTAAATATTGACTGTGCATATACTGTGCCCTCTACTGGTTACCACAAAAACTACAAAATTACCATGGTACAGCTGTTGTTTTTATACATTAGGCCTATTATCATTCTGTGCTTTATATCAAAACACTGCATCTGCAAATGGGTTGTTGATGTGACGTCGCACAAGATAAAAATGAATATAATTAGTATTGTCATCATTTAAAATGCAGTAAATGTTTAAACATTTATTTGTCTTACATGGTAAAATGTCTTCCTGTTGATATAAAAACTGCTTTGTTATTAGATTTAAAAAACATATTTGAGCCAAACTTAAAATTGTCCTAGGTGTGACTGTCTTAAGCATGGTTCAATAAATTACAACTTTTATAAATTAAAAAGAAAAGCATGCAAATGTTAATAAATATACCTCAGGCATAATTTTAGTAAATGGCAATCATTTGTATTCATTCATATATTTCTAAAACTGTAGGATCTTTATACATTTTGTCACTGAAAACCATGTGAAACCATATCCTGATTTTAAATCAGGCAATTCCACTGACAACTTCAATTAATTGAAGGACCCCATTCAAGGTCATATTATTGTGAAGCCCATGACATGTGCACATGGTAAGATTTTGTCTCAGAATTGTTCAAATATTTAACTTTTGTTGTCCTTTGGTGCGACACCCCTATATTCTTAATCATTTCTATGTCACACCATACACTCTCAGGAAAAAAAGGTACAAAAGCTGTCACTGGGGAGGTACCTTTTCAAAAGGTACATGCACTTTTGTACCTAAAGTGTACATATTAGTACCCAAAAGGAATAAAAGTGTAACTTTTGAAAAGGTACCGCCCCAGTGACAGCATTTGTACCTTATTTTTGGAGAGTGTAGGACACATTTCAGTAGAAATGTTTAAAAAAAAACAAGTTAGTGACTCCTTATATTTTCTCAAACATCAGACTTCACACTAAATATGTATTTTTTCTTCAAAAGTGGTGTTTTACAAAAAAAAAAAAAAACATTTTTTACTGCATATTTGTGACCCTGGAGCACAAAATGCGTCTCACGGGTATATCTGTGGCAATAGCCAACAATACATTGTACGGGTCAAAATGATCCATTTTTCTTTTATGCCAAAAATCATTAGGATAAAGATCATGTTCCATAAAGATATTTTGTACATTTCCTACCGTAAATATATCAAAAATGTATTATTAGTAGTAATATGCATTGCTAAGGACTTCATTTGGACAACTTTAAAGGAGATTTTCTCAATATTTAGATTTTTTCATAGTTGTTTTCAGTTTTAATAGTTGTATCTCAGCCAAATATTGTCCTGTCCTAACAAACCATACATCAATGGAAAGCTTATTATTTCAAAATATTGACCCTTATGACTGGTTTTGTGGTCCAGGGTCACATTTGTCAAATACCCAAATATCCTGGTATTGCAACTCTTTGTTTTGTAAGCGAGGATAGGTTAGTTAAGTTTAATTCTTGATATGGGAACACTTTACAATCTCCGAATTGAGGTATGAAAATATAAGCAATTCTTTCTGGTTGTCTAACGTTTTTCTGCATGAATTGATTTTTATTATCATGCTAACTGCCTTTTATTTTTCAAAAATATTTAATTTCCCTTTGTGTGGAATAATGCATTCTGAGAGGATCCAGCTCTGCTCACATGTGCCTAACCATGTTTCTCATTGAAAGGCTATTAGTTGTGTGTTTGGTGTCTAATATACTGAAAATGAACAGCCTGGGAGCTCCATATACTGAGTGCAATGCTCATTCACGACGTGCACAAAAACTTAATTGATAAACAACAAAAAGCCTGCCTTTTCAGTGGAAAATGTGTTGTCCAGGATCTGATGCGCTGCAGCGACATCCACTGGCAGCGGTGAGAACTGCATCAACTGCACACGGACTGGTGCAAACAATCATGCTTTCCCACATTAACTTCTGGAATTTTCTGTTTTACAACATAATATTTCTGAGAAAAAATAATTAGCTGTAGTTGTGGTCACTAAAACTACTAAGTAGGTTGATGCTGAATTATATTTTCCTAGCATTGCTCCACTTAATAGTCTTGAACGTAACATTTCTCTTGTGATTTGGCCCTGGAGATGTTTCTGTAATTGCACGGTTTCCAGGCCTAATTATGCTAAACGCAATTGAAGTTTATTGTCTTTTGCATCGAGGGAGAACTGCACAACTCAAATATAAACCCAACTGTCCTCATTTCTTCCTGTTCGACAATTTATAGCGGGATTCAATCAGGTTCCCGTAAGTACTACTGATGAGTTTTAATTTGCTTGACGGGAAAGCGCTGGATGGTCAGGCCGCCGTGGGTCTCGTCTGGTCAACAGAAACGTCTTCAGCCACGTCCCATTGACAGATTTTGACCAAAAGCAAATACATTCAGCGAAAATGAGCGAGAACATTCGAGCAGAACAAAAAAATATGCAGTCCACTCTCATTCAAGTCTAACAAAATTTTGAAGTCATATTTGAATGCAAGTAAATGTTCTGCACCACTTAGCTATAAAATAAAAAGGCAAGAAAAAGCCCAAACCTGCATGAGTTATACAGTATATATTATGTATATATTTATACTACGGGGCTGTTGAATGCTTGAATCTGATTGGTTGAAGAACATTCTAAGGTGTGCAGTTATTTTCAGGGAAACACATGGCTAAAGTAGTTCTAGGCAGGTTTTGACTGCATTGCAGTTTTATATCACTTCGCCAAAAGATTTCAGTTGTGTCGAAAACAGCAAAAGAACCAAAACCCACAACGACACCGACCAAGCAAATTGACGGCCACATGAATGACCGGACTCAGTTTCCCAGCATCACACTCCCTCGACCGGCTCGTTGTCGTCCCAGTGATCCTGCTGCATCACTTCCCCATGTAAACGGCGCACACACGTACACGGCCATCAATGTGATGTAAAAGAAAACGGGGCTCATCGGGCCAGGTGACATTCTTCCACTGCTACAAGGTCCAGTTCTGACGCTCTCATGCTCATGTGCTTTCGATGGTGGACAGTCAGGGGTCATCATAGGCAGCCCTATATGCAGCAGAGTGTTATGCACTGTGTGTTGTGATCAGACGGGATAGCCTTCATTGCCCTTGTGCATTAATGAGCCTTAGGCGACTGGCCAACACCCAGTCGCTGGTTTGTGTTTGTTCCTCCTCGGACGCTGTTGGTAAATCCTCACCACTGCTGACATGAGCAACACAAGCCCTGCCATTTCAGAGATACTCTGACCCAGTCGCCTTGCCATAACAGTTTGTCCCTTGTCACTCAGATCTTTATTCCTGTCCATTTCTCCTGCATCAAACATGTTGATTATGAGAACGGATTGTTTGCTTTCTATCTAATCTACCCAGACCTTAATATATGGCCTTGTTAGGTGATTATAATCAATATTCACGTCACATGTGACTGGTGTCCTGTTATGCCTTTTCACTTTTTCAACTTCAGTTAGTGTGTAATGTTGCTGTTTGAGCATAAAAAAGATCTGCAAGAGTTTATTGTTATGGGAAGAAGAAGGCGGGAACCGGCGAACATTTAAACCACTTTAATAAATCAATAAACACAAAATGAAAGTAAAAACGGCAGCCCCTCATGGACGACTGCCGCACACACACATAACAAAACGTAAATAAAACACAACGTAAAATCCAGGCCTGGTCCTCTCTTGTCTTGCACTGTCGTCGCTCCTCCTTTTATGCTCCCGTCACTCCTCCGTGAGACGAGACCGGTGTGGCGCGCAGCTGGCGCTCATTATCACTCGCCACCGGCCCGCTCTCACGGTCCCTCGCCTCACTGCTTGCCACATACCCCCAACACCCTTTGCAGGCCGGGGGGCACTCCCGAGACTGCGCTCTACATCCCCCCCACCCTCCAGGGGGGCGATCACGGCAAAGAGGACAAAGGACAAAAGAGGCAAGACAAATGGAGCCAGAAGCATGAGGAGCAACAGAACGAGAGAGGGGAGAGAGGGAAAAAAAAATTAAAATTCTGTTCCGGTTCCCGGACACACTGCCGTTCGGCCCTCAGCCAGCCAGGAGGCTCTTCCTCGCAGTGCCATGTGATGGTACTGGACGCTTGGTGGACGGCTTGTTCCTCGACCGCCGCCTGGCGGTGGCTCCTCCCACTGAGGGAAGCCGGCAACGAGTCCCGCGTTCCCCGCTCCTCCCCTCAATGGCGGACAGCAGCGGGCTCCAGCTCTCCGCAAACGCCGGTGACCCCTCCGCTCCCTCCAGGACGGCAGCCACCCCACCTCGACCCAGGGGCATGGCAGATGAGCTCTCCGTCCCACTGGTCTCACACGCTCCAGCACCATTGCCTCGGGCAGCCACTCACGGTCCTCACTTGTCCGCGCTGCACGACCTGCTCAGCACCGCGATCCCTCTCAGCAGCGAGGGCTCTCCGACAGCATGTACCTCCTTCCTCCCGGGTTTCGGCACCAATGTAACAGAGTTCGTTGTTATGGGAAGAAGGAGGCGGGAACCGGCAAATATTTAAACCACTTTAATAAATCAACAAACACAAAATGAAAGTAAAAACGGCAGCCCCTCACGGACGACTGCTGCACACACACATAACAAAACGTAAATAAAACAAGTAAAATCCAGGCCTGGTCCTCTCTCGTCTTGCACTGTCATCGCTCCTCCTTTTATGCTCCCGTCACTCCTCCGTGAGACGAGACCGGTGTGGCTCGCAGCTGGAGCTCATTATCACTCGCCACCAGCCCGCTCTCACGGTCCCTCGCCTCACTGCTTGCCACAGAGATATTTTATTTATCAGAATCCCCTTTTCAAGAACTACAACGAATGGCTTGCTTGGAATACGATTTTTCCAGATCTTATAAAGTCACAAAGTTACTCATTTAAATGATCTCTGCCCATGCAATATGCAAAAAAGGGGGCCTGGTTGAGCTGCATTAGAGAAGATAAAGAGTGTTGTCGCTGTCAAAGAGACGCTGTTTTTTCCACCCTGTTTCCAAAACTCATTTGTTTGACCTTCCTAAGGCTGACGAGATTGGTTAAAATGTATTTTAAACACTGTTTCAGAACATTATAACCCCAATGCTTACCTGTGTGCTGCACATTTTATAGAGAACAGCTTGTTTACTGTAGCGTTTCTAAGACAGTTCACCGCTCCTTAAGAAAATTAAACATGGTTTTGTGATCGATTACTGTTTCTATTACCTTAGTTTTCAGACAAATATCACGATTAAATGGTGTATAACATCGTATCTATAACGTATAAGAAAATTACAAAAAACATACCACTCAGAAACATCCTGTAAAAATCCTTTCTTGAAAAGTCTGTGCATGAAATCCTCTTGTTCGTTAACATTCAAATTGGTTTGAAATTGATGTTATCCTTAATATTTACACTAGAGAAGAACTCACAGTTATGGAGGGGCGGGACATTTCCCAAAGTGCTGACAATCACAACACACTGGGCCAGCGAACCAATCACAGCACATTTTATATTTCGGGAGGAGGGGCTTCATCGAAATTGGCGTGTTCGAGCCAGACTGGGGAGAGAGGTGCTGTAATAACGTAAAATATGTGAAACATGAGCTTTTTGAACAATCAAGCATGAAAATATTCTAGTACACCCAAAAAACTAAATCAAGACTTCGATCAAGACTAAATCAAGACCTTTAATGTTTTGACTCATCAGTGTATATTTCAGTCATGATAACTCTCAGAGGGTTTGGCATGGTGATGGATACGACGATGATAATGTATTTGGTCTTGGTGGAATTGATCATCTGTGCTGCTGCTGAGCAAGTACAGAGACTTTCTGCTTTCAATACATCCACAGACATGCTGTTGCACATATAACATACATGAGAATACCTGTAGATCTATGTAGGTGGAGGGAGGGTTTCTGATAACACACTGCAAAACTGCTTACAGCTAACACAGAACCAATTGAATCAGTGCAATCAGCTCCAGCCATGTTAGATGATGTCATTGTTTGCAGATTTCATTAAGAACCTGTCAGTTTGCGCCATCTAGAGTTTCATGACTGAACTATATATATATATATATACATGTATAAAATACTATGGTTTGGCATAATTATTCAGCAAAAAATATATATTCTAAGAATGTTTTGCTAATGTTCCTATTAAGTCATGAAAACAAGTTTTCTGAATGTTATCGGAACGTTCAAAACATCCAGTTTAAAAAAAAATGTTTTGATGGAATGTTGAGGGAACATTCCATTTGATCATTTTGCAGACATTAAAAGAATGTTACTTTTGAATGTTCTCTGAACGTTCTGAAACAAGTAGTTACATTTAAATAAACATTCCATGAACAATATATTGTTGCTAGAGCAATAAATGGACCAATATGAATGGCATGTGTTTGGCTAATTAGCAAAGTCCCATTGAGTCTCCATTGGTGGTCATTCAAGCTCAAAATAAAATTGTGACCTTGTGAGCTTGGCATGTTGTTTTTGTTTTGAAAATTTAGTAAATAAAAAATACATCATTTTTTTAAAGTAACATATCAAATCAGTGTTGTCATGATGACATTGTGTTTCCAGAGTGATTAGTCACATGACGTTTGAGGCTCAGAAAGTTGTTCTCTAATTTCTACAGGTATTATAGAACCATGTTTATACACGTAATCATTTTCACACACATTTTAGTGACCCATTCGATCACAGCAACAGGGTAAAATCTTCCAGTCGTATGCCACGTACCCATAGTTTTCATAGTAAATGTGGATTTCTGTTTCCACACCAGCTTTTCCAGTCATCTGTCACTCATCAGCCCAGAAAACAGCACCTAATGACTTTCACAAGTCGACGTGGAATAATTGTTTATAATCCATCAGCCAGCCCTGTTTGAGTTCAAATTGAGAGCTGAGCTCATTTTGCATATGGCGAATTTAAAACCAGCCTAATGTGGAAAATGAAATTCTAGCATTTGAAAAACACAACTTTATTAACAGGTCTGAGAATGCCATTGACATCCACATTGACGATGAGGTCATGTTTACACAGCGTCTGCTTGAAGATGAGTCCTAGAATACACACACACACATTCATAAAATAATAACGGTTGTCTTTTCCATTTCAGCAAACACCAGACTTGCATAATTAATCGTTAAAAGATCTTGATTCAAACACCAATGCCATCTAATTCCTAAATGACAACGATTCGCCTGTCTATTAAACAAAATCACAATGGAACAGTTGTCATGTATAGGTATAGGCATATTATCAAAGAATTACTGGGATAAAAGTTTATAGTTGGGATATAAACACTGATGTTTACAGTAGTGATCAAAATAGAGCAAATCACGTTTTGAAAGTAACTTGGCACTTCAAATAACGGTTGTATTGATTAAATAATGCTGTAATTTACATCGTTATGGCACCAGGTGGCGACAAGTGACTTAAAAATATATGTTGTTAAATCATTCATTCAAGAGATTTGTTCAAAAGCGCTGATTCATCCAGTAATAAAACAAGTGAAGTCTCTATGAGTGAGTCATTGAATCATTCATTCAATAGATTCATTCAAAAACACTGATTCATCCAGTAATGAATCAAGTGAAGTCTTTATGAGTGAGTCATTGAATCATTCATTCAAGAGATTTGTTCAAAAGCGCTGATTCATCTAGTAATGAATCAAGTGAAGTCTTTATGAGTGAGTCATTGAATCATTCATTCAATAGATTCATTCAAAAACACTGATTCATCCAGTAATGAAACAAGTGAAGTCTTTATGAGTGAGTCATTGAATCAGTCATTCAATAGATTCATTCAAAAACACTGATTCATCCAGTAATGAAACAAGTGAAGTCTGTAGGAGTGAGTCATTGAATCATTCATTCAATAGATTCATTCAAAAACACTGATTCATCCAGTAATGAAACAAGTGAAGTCTTTATGAGTGAGTCATTGAATCATTCATTCAAGAGATTCTTTCAAAAACGCTGATTCATCTAGTAATGAAACAAGTGAAGCATTTATGAGTGAGTCATTGAATCATTCATTCAAGAGATTTATTAAAAAACAGCACTATTGCGGCTGCTGTGTGTCACGTGAGAAGCATGACGTGTCACCATGGAAACAATAAGCCCATGTGTTCTAAAATATTTAGCCAGAGAATATGGTCATATTTCTGCAAAATAAAGCTGAACCTTAAAGCTGGTTTGTAGCATACCAAGAATACCAACTACTTTGCTGTTATTAGTACTGTAACTGTTATTTAGTGTTAAATTAGGCCTATTGTAGTTGGGTTAGGTGGCTTAGCCTTTACTGTGAATTTGTTAAGTAAATTGTGTTTTGTATCTATTTATATTTATATATTTAAGTATACTTTAAACTTTTAATAAATTGTTAAATTTAAAGAATTTTTTTTTCAATAAAAAGCCATTCTTTAATGTCATCCAACGTCGTTCTGTGGCTCTTTTTTTTTTTTTTTAAGTATCGTAAAAAAACAACAAATGATACCCAAACCTAGTCCCAATTCGTGTACACTATGACATTTGTATAAATCGTTCTAATTCTTGTTCTCCCAGTGCGATAAGAGCCACAAACCTTTCTAAAATGATCATAACAGACTGCGTTTAGTGCGTTGAAAGGTTGGAAAAACAACAAACTACCTCAGGCTGGTTTAAAACGGTTATTTAGCATGTTAAATGCAATTGTACCCGTTCTAGTGGATAAATAAAGATGATTTTCCTCATGAAAAAAAGAGATTATATTAGCTCACACACGCTACAGGCTAAGCTAACAGGCCAGGTAAGCTGTCATTATCCGAAGAGAGATCATGTTATTAGGATGTCACACGGTAGCCAGTTTAATGTGTACGCAACTTGATTGATTGCGTGAGAGCTTCATGTGATAATGGAAAAGTCACAAGTGATTATATTTTCTTTGACAAGGAGCACTAGCTTTCATTTCAAGCCTCACATCACACTAACCCAAACCCAGGGGTGCGAATAATCCCACAAGACCGCTAAAACATTCTGATCTAAAACAGCATCTCGCTCTTAATGATGAATGATTTGAATTGAGCAACTTTCAGTCTTTAAAAACATCCACACGTATCACATTAGCTGCCAGGCCGAAGGCTGACCAACAGTTGTGCCGTGTTTGGATTTCGTGTGAAAGAAATCTGTGTGATCGCCAAGATCTCCAAGCCACATTTTAATACACACATCTACATTTACATGCTGAATGTAAAGCGGCAACATCTAATATTGTATAAACAATAATGAATAATGAAGTGTGTGCATGTGCTCCAAGACTGATTTCAGTAACATCGATGGACATTTGAGGAAAAAATGGCATTCGTGAGAGCAGTTCTCCATTAAAGGTGCTATAATGCTTTCTTGTATCCCAGTTTAATGTTCAGAGCCCTATTCTGACAGTAATTGTTTCTAATGGGGACGTCTGTAAATTAATACATTTGCACTTCATGGTCAGTCACCTGATTGTCAGCTGTAAACAAAATGTCTGTCATTGCTTGGACAATTAATGCATTCATATTTAATTTAATAATTGGAATATAATATCCTATTTACTACACTAACAACACTTAAATGATTCTTGCATTTTATCTCTCAAAATGATTGATGTCATTTTAAAGCTTTTTAAGCAACTAGTGTTGGCCCAGATCCGGCCCACATCTGGCACAAATTAATGCCTTATTCTGCATTAATCCAGTAAAGAAACAAGTGAAGTCATTGAATCACTCATTCAAGAGATTCATTCAAAAACGCTGATTCATCCAGTAATGAAACAAGTGAAGTCTTTATGAGTGAGTCATTGAATCATTCATTCAAGAGATTCATTCATAAACGCTGATTCATCCAGTAATGAAACAAGAAGTCTTTATGAGTGAGTCATTGAATCATTCATTCAAGAGATTTGTTCAAAAACACTGATTCATCCAGTAATGAAACAAGTGAAGTATTTATGAGTGAGTCATTGAATCATTCATTCAAGAGATTTGTTCAAAAATGCTGATTCATCCAGTAATGAAACAAGTGAAGTCTTTATGAGTGAGTCATTGAATCATTCATTCAAGAGATTCTTTCAAAAACGCTGATTCATCCAGTAATGAAACAAGTGAAGTCTTTATGAGTGAGTCATTGAATCATTCATTCAAGAGATTTGTTCAAAAATGCTGATTTATCCAGTAATGAAACAAGTGAAGTATTTATGAGTGAGTCATTGAATCATTCATTCAAGAGATTTGTTCAAAAATGCTGATTCATCCAGTAATGAAACAAGTGAAGTCTTTATGAGTGAGTCATTGAATCATTCATTCAAGAGATTCATTCAAAAACGCTGATTCATCCAGTAATGAAACAAGTGAAGTCTTTATGAGTGAGTCATTGAATCATTCATTCAAGAGATTCTTTCAAAAACGCTGATTCATCCAGTAATGAAACAAGTGAAGTCTTTATAAGTGAGTCATTGAATCATTCATTCAAGAGATCCGTTCAAAAACGCTGATTCATCCAGTAATGAAACAAGTAAAGCATTTATGAGTCATTGAATCATTCATTCAATAGATTTGTTTAAAAATGCTGATTCATCCAGTAATGAAACAAGTGAAGTCTTTATGAGTGAGTCATTGAATCATTCATTCAAGAGATTCATTCATAAACGCTGATTCATCCAGTAATGAAACAAGAAGTCTTTATGAGTGAGTCATTGAATCATTCATTCAAGAGATTTGTTCAAAAACACTGATTCATCCAGTAATGAAACAAGAAGTCTTTATGAGTGAGTCATTGAATCATTCATTCAAGAGATTTGTTCAAAAACACTGATTCATCCAGTAATGAAACAAGTGAAGTATTTATGAGTGAGTCATTGAATCATTCATTCAAGAGATTTGTTCAAAAATGCTGATTCATCCAGTAATGAAACAAGTGAAGTCTTTATGAGTGAGTCATTGAATCATTCATTCAAGAGATTCTTTCAAAAACGCTGATTCATCCAGTAATGAAACAAGTGAAGTCTTTATGAGTGAGTCATTGAATCATTCATTCAAGAGATTTGTTCAAAAATGCTGATTTATCCAGTAATGAAACAAGTGAAGTATTTATGAGTGAGTCATTGAATCATTCATTCAAGAGATTTGTTCAAAAATGCTGATTCATCCAGTAATGAAACAAGTGAAGTCTTTATGAGTGAGTCATTGAATCATTCATTCAAGAGATTCTTTCAAAAACGCTGATTCATCCAGTAATGAAACAAGTGAAGTCTTTATGAGTGAGTCATTGAATCATTCATTCAAGAGATTCTTTCAAAAACGCTGATTCATCCAGTAATGAAACAAGTGAAGTCTTTATAAGTGAGTCATTGAATCATTCATTCAAGAGATCCGTTCAAAAACGCTGATTCATCCAGTAATGAAACAAGTAAAGCATTTATGAGTCATTGAATCATTCATTCAATAGATTTGTTTAAAAATGCTGATTCATCCAGTAATGAAACAAGTGAAGTCTTTATGAGTGAGTCATTGAATCATTCATTCAAGAGATTCATTCATAAACGCTGATTCATCCAGTAATGAAACAAGAAGTCTTTATGAGTGAGTCATTGAATCATTCATTCAAGAGATTTGTTCAAAAACACTGATTCATCCAGTAATGAAACAAGTGAAGTCTTTATGAGTGAGTCATTGAATCATTCATTCAAGAGATTTGTTCAAAAATGCTGATTTATCCAGTAATGAAACAAGTGAAGTATTTATGAGTGAGTCATTGAATCATTCATTCAAGAGATTTGTTCAAAAACGCTGATTCATCCAGTAATGAAACAAGTGAAGTCTTTATGAGTGAGTCATTGAATCATTCATTCAAGAGATTTGTTCAAAAATGCTGATTTATCCAGTAATGAAACAAGTGAAGTATTTATGAGTGAGTCATTGAATCATTCATTCAAGAGATTTGTTCAAAAACGCTGATTCATCCAGTAATGAAACAAGAAGTCTTTATGAGTGAGTCATTGAATCATTCATTCAAGAGATTTGTTCAAAAACACTGATTCATCCAGTAATGAAACAAGTGAAGTCTTTATGAGTGAGTCATTGAATCATTCATTCAAGAGATTCTTTCAAAAACGCTGATTCATCCAGTAATGAAACAAGTGAAGTCTTTATGAGTGAGTCATTGAATCATTCATTCAAGAGATTCATTCAAAAACGCTGATTCATCTAGTAATGAAACAAGTGAAGTCTTTATGAGTGAGTCATTGAATCATTCATTCAAGAGATTCTTTCAAAAACGCTGATTCATCCAGTAATGAAACAAGTGAAGTCTTTATGAGTGAGTCATTGAATCATTCATTCAAGAGATTCTTTCAAAAACGCTGATTCATTCAGTAATAAAACAAGTGAAGTCTTTATGAGTGAGTCATTGAATCATTCACTCAAGAGATTTGTTCAAAAACGCTGATTCATCTAGTAATGAAACAAGTGAAGTCTTTATGAGTGAGTCATTGAATCATTCATTCAAGAGATTCTTTCAAAAACGCTGATTCATCCAGTAATGAAACAAGTGAAGTCTTTATGAGTGAGTCATTGAATCATTCATTCAAGAGATTTGTTCAGAAATGCTGATTCATCCAATAATGAAACAAGTGAAGTCTTTATGAGTGAGTCATTGAATCATTCATTCAAGAGATTTGTTCAAAAACGCTGATTCATCCAGTAATGAAACAAGTGAAGTCTTTATGAGTGAGTCATTGAATCATTCATTCAAGAGATTTGTTCAGAAATGCTGATTCATCCAATAATGAAACAAGTGAGGTCTTTATGAGTGAGTCATTGAATCATTCATTCAAGAGATTCATTCATAAACGCTGATTCATCCAGTAATGAAACAAGTGAAGTATTTATGAGTGAGTCATTGAATCATTCATTCAAGAGATTTGTTCAAAAATGCTGATTCATCCAGTAATGAAACAAGTGAAGTCTTTATGAGTGAGTCATTGAATCATTCATTCAAGAGATTCTTTCAAAAACGCTGATTCATCCAGTAATGAAACAAGTGAAGTCTTTAAGAGTGAGTCATTGAATCATTCATTCAAGAGATTCTTTCAAAAACGCTGATTCATCCAGTAATGAAACAAGTGAAGTCTTTATGAGTGAGTCATTGAATCATTCATTCAAGAGATTCTTTCAAAAACGCTGATTCATCCAGTAATGAAACAAGTGAAGTCTTTATGAGTGAGTCATTGAATCATTCATTCAAGAGATTTGTTCAGAAATGCTGATTCATCCAGTAATGAAACAAGTGAAGTCTTTATGAGTGAGTCATTGAATCATTCATTCAAGAGATTCGTTCTGAAAATGTAAGGTGTGAGTTCAGTTAAAGAATGCGTTTGTCACTCCTGCAAATAACCGAAACTGTGTGTGAACATAACCGTATTAAGGACTTAAATACAGGACTGACAGCTGCATTCTGCTTATTTGTTGTTGTTTTAAGCATGAAGTCACTTAAAATAAGACTATTAGGGCCAGATTTACTGACAGCTTGCTCCAGCGCAAACCCTCTTTTGCCTTTAAAAAACTACTGTCAGGATTTACTAAAGACACGCAGTGAAAAATTAGTGCTGAAAAGGCGTGGGCACAGTTATTTTTGCAGCTGATCTTATTGCATATGCATTTGTAGGAGTTTCCCCTTTCAGACGCAAAATTTATGGGAGGAGAGTATTTAAATGAATCGCTTAAGGTTTGTGCTCATCAATTTACTGGTATTTGCGGCATTATTTCCCGCCCAAAAAAATCACGTCTTAAACCAGACGCTTATTTGCGTTGCGTTTGGTAGATTGCGTTGGTCATAATGGAAACGTCAGTAGTTCACGCGCAGAAATTAACACTCCCATCTGTGCTTTTTTGGGATTGCGTGCTCACACTAATTTGCCCTGTTTAGTAAATCTGGCCCTTTGTCTTATATATCTGAAGTCATTTTGCTTCTCCATTAAATGCATCTTGGTTTAAGAATGTTTAAATATTTGTACTGGAAAACAAGACAAAAAACCCCAGATTTTTTGCATTGTGCAGCAAATCCTCAACTGATTTTAAGTTGCGTTGATTTGAACTGACAGCTTTAACTAGGGTTTTCCAGAAGTGTAGCAAGACAAATGATTTCATAAACAGGTGCATGACACCACAAGGTAATTATACACTAGATAATGGGGAATTAAGGGAGAGGTGATAAATCAATATTCTCTTACAACGACAGCGGCAGTATGTAAAACTACTCTAGACTCCACATCATATTTCAACCAGGAGTTCAAACCACATTCCCGTTATGCCCCGTTTGGCAGCTGCATTGTTGGGTCCATGTGCATGCAATGTGTAATTGAGAATTTGCTTTTCCTTCACAGGCATCATTCTTCAGAGAGGTCAGATGCGGATGGCGTGAGTGGCTCGCATTGTGTCCGGTGTCAACGTGATCTCATCACGCTACACAAAAATACTCCGTATTTCTGTCGTTTTTCCAGTACAAATATCTAAACATTAATTTATTTGAGAATCAAATGACTTGAGATATTAAATCTGAAAAAAATGCATCAAAATTAAGTGAGTTAATGCTTAAAACAAGAAGAAATATCCGCCAGTGCGGTCTGAAAAATCATTCTGCACCCAATCACAATGCTCAAGATATCCTCACTGCAAAAAATGATATGATCAATAAGTTATGACAACATGTTTTTACATTGCTTTAACTCATCAAAATAAGTTAAGCAACTTTCAATTATTTTTTATAAGTTTTACAAGATTCAACTCATTTTTTAAGTCAGTTTAATGTAATTAAAGTTGAAATTACTTGTTCTGAGATTAAGTTTAAGTACAAGGTTAAGGTTAAGTACAGTTCAAAGTTGGATTATTTTTCTTGTTTTGACCTCAGAAATGTTTTAATTGATATACAGAAGCAAAATTATGTAAGATATTAAGCATTCATTTCTGAAAAATTAAGTGACTATGCTTAAAACAAGGAAAAGTATCTGCCAATTTGGTCAGAAAAATCAGCTTAATTTAAAGGGACAAGAAGTTTATTTTTCTGACCCCACTGGGAGACATTTTTCTTGTTTTAAACACTTTAAATCACTTAATTTAGTTATTTGAACTGGAAAATAGTAAATTGTGCCGCCTTCACATATCGGAATTATCGTAAATACGAGTTTCCTAGTTGGAAATTGGACATGAACGTCCTCTCAAGTCATATTTACTACTGGGGAACTCAGAGATTTGAAAATGTATGGTATTTACTGGTATTCTTGACCGAATTTGTATTTGACCGAAAGTCCAGAATCATCAGCGCTGATTGACTAGATAGCGGCGTCAATGTTTATATAGTTCTACGCTACATTTTATTAAAAATTTTGGCTTTAAAAAGATTTCCCCAAGAATTAGGCAAGAATAAACCTGGTGTCCTCCATGATTCCTATTCTTTCCACCAACAAAACATTTGAATGCAACACGCTCAAAATCACAACTTTTTCACAAATTCCCAATAGCACGTGAAGGCAGTATTGATACAGACATTGTAGTCATTGTATCAGAAACGAGGCATAGTAGGCTTTTGGAATCGGACCCTGATGCAACGTGAACCTCATCTGCAAATAGAAAATTAGCTTCTGAGGGTTTCTACATGAGAGGAACATAAATCCCTATTGACTTCTTTCGGATCCTTATCCAAGCTCTCAAAATGTGGCATTCAGGCTTTGGCGAGCAGCACCACAACCTCACTTTCCACTAAAGACATGTCCCAGCATTCAGACTGGAGGTAATCATGCTGAGAACAGAAGCCAGACTGCGGATTCGGCCCGGCGTATCTGCATACACTGCTCCTGGATTGAAAACGAACATGACTCGGCATTCATTATCCATACCAAACTGTAAGAGAGTTTGGGATTTATGTCGCTCCAGGTTGCTAATTTTATGTTGTGCAAGTCTAGTAAAGGTCGTCTAGATGATCTAATTTGAGATCAGTCAAGTCTAACCAAGCGCTTTCCATTACAGTAGCGTTCATTGTCAAAGGTGGTCGACGGCACAGCAAGCTGATGTAAGTGCTGCTTTTTTTTGCAACTAACTAAATTTACACCTGGCCATGTGTTTTTACCGATCGGATAGCTATCCGATTTGTTAAGACGGTTCCATTTACGCATAAATGTGTCAAAATGAATATAAATCCTCAATTCCCGCGCTATATGCAAATGTAACGGAGCTCACGTCAACAAAAACAACAGATATGCACTTCATTTTATTGTAGGACCATTTTTCTGGTTGCATTTGCACTGCCATTTGGAACTTTGAAGTGACGTAAGCCATCACTCACGTCCTGCCGCTCTGGTTGTTGACACAATGTCTATTAGTAGGGGTGTAACAGTACATGTATTTGTCCCGAGCTGTCACGGTACGGATGTCAAGGTACAGTCAGACAACGAATACAGTAAGTCACAGGCGATCCACACTCCAGTCCAGAAGGGGGCGCTCATGATAATGCAATGCTGTTTGCTAACCGCCACAACAGGAAAAAATCGGCAAATACAAATCACACTGGCGGGCTGCTTTCTGTATTTTTATAGCACTAATAGATATTTACAGATAGATACTCCAAATATACAATAACAAAGATAATTGATGGATTGTTTATGTTAATACACATGATATGCAAATAGTAAATATAAGATAAAGTGAGAAGTAATAGTAAATAGTTTAGTGTATAAAATATTGTCAATAAAATAAACAAACCGTATACAGCAAATAAAATAGTAATGAATAGTATAATTATATATATATATATATATAGAGAGAGAGAGAGAGAGAGAGAGAGAGAGAGATAATGGAATATAGTTTATGTTTAATACTATAATAATAGCAATAGAATATGAAATATAAATTACAGAATATAATATTAAATAGTGCTAGTGAATAGTACAATAATTTAACAGCATAAATATAGATGAATATTTAGATTTCAGGAAATTTACTTTATAATATAAAATATAATATAAGCTAAAACTATAATATAAATCATGTCAACTCGTCTCAACTTTCACATCCAAATTAACAAGCGGCATCGCTAGCTATTTTAGTCTAACTGACTCTGATGGCC
This sequence comes from Rhinogobio ventralis, assembly GCA_039654625.1. Classification (NCBI taxonomy): domain Eukaryota; kingdom Metazoa; phylum Chordata; class Actinopteri; order Cypriniformes; family Gobionidae; genus Rhinogobio; species Rhinogobio ventralis. The sequence goes on from CM077216.1 coordinate 4,236,764, forward strand.
AACTAACGTTACTATTACTAATTATATAATGACAAAATGCAACCAGAAACAAATGTCCAGTCTTACTTGTGAAAGGTAATTTCCAGAGGTTTTCAATTGTGCGGCAATTTGTACAGCCCCACGCAGCACGCGAAGCAGGCATTTTTCTCAATTCCAGTTATGAGAGTTATGGGAAAGTTGCCCTCCGCAATATGATCGTTGACGTACGATCCAGCGGCCAATAGGGTGTCTATGTATTTATTATGTCTATGTGTGCACCAACCCAAAACAAGAGTTCAGATGGCATGAAAGAGCTTGCTAGTAGGGTGTACACAGCCTTTGAGGAATGAATGGAACAATTTCCATTCATTATTATCGCTGTTTTCCATTTTCGTGGAGTAAAAATATATCTGCCAGTAGCAGGGTAAGAAAAATTACCCCACTGGCAGATATTTTTCTTGTTTTCAGTTCTAGGTGGTTGATAGGGAATTGCTAGTTGGTTGCCAGGGTGTTGCTATATTGATGCTGGGGTGTTCTAAGTAGTTGTTAGGGAATTGCTAGTTGGTCACTAGGGTGTTGCTATATCAGTGCTGGGGTGTTCTAGTAGTTGTTAGAGAATTGCTAGATGGTTGCTAGGGTGTTGCTATGCTATATTGGTGCTGGGGTGTTCTAAGAAACTGTTAGAGAATTGCTAGATGGTCACTAGGGTGTTGCTATATGGGTGCTGGGGTGTTCTAAGTAGTTGATATGCTAGATGGTTGCTAGGGTGTTGCTATATTGGTGCTGGGGTGTTCTAAGTAGTTGTTAGAGAATTGCTAGATGGTCACTAGGGTGTTGCTATATGGGTGCTGGGGTGTTCTAAATAGTTGATATGCTAGATGGTTGCTAGGGTGTTGCTATATTGGTGCTGGGGTGTTCTAAGTAGTTGTTAGAGAATTGCTAAATGGTCACTAGGGTGTTGCTATATTGGTGCCGGGGTGTTCTAAATCGTTGTTAGAGAATTTCTAGATGGTTGCTAGGTGTTGCTATGCTATATTGGTGCTGGGGTGTTCTAAGAAGCTGTTAGAGAATTTGCTAGATGGTCACTAGGATGTTGCTATATTGGTGCCGGGGTGTTCTAAGTAGTTGTTAGAGAATTGCTAGATGGTTGCTAGGGTGTTGCTATATTGGTGCTGGGGTGTTCTAGTAGTTGTTCGAGAATTGCTAGATGCTTGTTAGGGTGTTGCTATGCTATGTTGGTGCTGGGGTGTTCTAAGAAGCTGTTAGAGAATTGCTAGATGCTCACTAGGGTTTTGCTATATTGGTGCTGGGGTGTTCTAAGTAGTTGTTAGAGAATTGCTAGATGGTTGTTAGGGTGTTGCTATATTGGTGCCAAGGTGTTCTTAAGTAGTTGTTAGAGAACTGCTAGATGGTTGTTAGGGTGTTGTTATATTGGTGCCAGGGTGTTCTAAGTAGTTGTTAGAGAATTGCTAGATGGTTGTTAGGGTGTTGCTCTATCAGTGCTGGGGTGTTCTAGTAGTTGTTCGAGAATTGCTAGATGGTTGTTAGGGTGTTGCTATGCTATATTGGTGCTGGGGTGTTCTAAGAAGCTGTTACAGAATTGCTAGATGGTCACTAGGGTGTTGCTATATGAGTGCTAGGGTGTTCTAAGTAGTTGATATGCTAGATGGTTGGTAGGGTTTTGCTATATTGGTGCTGGGGTGTTCTAAGTAGTTGTTAGAGAATTGCTAGATGGTTGTTAGGGTGTTGCTATATTGGTGCCGGGGTGTTCTAAGTAGTTGTTAGAGGATTGCTAGATGGTTGTTAGGGTGTTGCTATATCGTTGCTTGGGTATTCTAAGTAGTTGTTAGAGAATGGCTAGATGGTTGCTAGGGTGTTGCTATATTGGTATTTGAGAATTGCTAGATGGTTGTTAGGGTGTTGCTATATTGGTATTTGGGTGTTCGAGAATTGCTAGATGGTTGTTAGGGTGTTGTTATATTGGTGCTGGGGTGTTCTAAGTAAGGCTATGAACTGTGTTTGCACAGCTTTTTAAAAAATGGCGGGTACTAGTGTTTTGCATGCGTTTGGCCAATCAACGTACACTTAAGTCACTGGTAGACCCTACTCTAAAAAAAGAAAACAAAAGGAGTACCTAGAACTAAAATCGTTCCCAGTTCCTGCGAAGCAAACACACCAAAAAGCGAGTAGGCCTACTTCCGCCATTAGTTCTAGGAACTATGAAAAGGTTATTCCGGTGCGAAAGTCCCTTCTCACAACTTTTAAAGAAAGATGATTGTGTGTTGAGCATCTGCGACTTACTTTCAGTGTCATTTGCGTTAGTTTGTGTGTCAGCCTCCTGAAGAGATATTACTCATCTGCTGCAATGCGTGCTGCAGTAGTGCTGTCATATCTGGCTATAACGTCATACGCTCTCACACGTTTATTTTTTAACATTTTGGGAGGAGTAAAATTTTTACACGTGTTTTTTTTTTAACAACCAGGTGCATTTACACTTATATAGTTTCTTTTGGAATGCATCTCAAGCTCATTCAGACTGTCGGTCCAAATCAGATTTTTTTGCATATCCGATTGAAATCCGATCAGATTTAGCAAGTGTTAACAGCAAAAATCTGATAGCGATCCCATCAGAAAAAACACATAAAGTGACCAGGTGTAAACAGTGCTGCTCACTCCAAATGTCAACACTTTGATGCTAGAGTGCTCTGTGGGAGTCTGATCACTTAGTAAATTAATAGCACCAGATTTGAGGAATCATTCATGCTTGTAGCACAAACAGTGCGGGACGAGTTACGCAATGAAGTTTACAACTTAAACTAAGTGGGTTGGTTCAGATCTCCAGCCCTAAATATGAGAATTATCAATAGTGATGCAGTTTTTATTATGATTGTTTGCAGAACCTTCGTCAGTAACTGAAGCACATCACGGCCTGCTGTAGGAGGCCTGTAAGGGCTCGAGCCGCGGACAACCAGAAGCAAACCTAGACGCCTCTCTCGGGTTTGGCATGCCAGATAAATCTGTTTCACTGGCCGGGAGAGGGGCTTCCAGCTGAACCAACTCCTACACAAACACAACCTTGCCCACTGGCTGATTTTATTTAGCCATTGGTCAAGAGTGCTTAATAATATTTAAAGAGACAGAAAGACGTTGCTTCGCCAAAACAGAAAAGGTTAACTTCTCTGTACTCCAGGATTCCCAGTAGAGAATGAGTGAAATGCAGGGAAACAGATTCTATTGGGAGCATTCAGCTAGTTATGACAAGCTCAGGAGAATGAGAATTACGCCATGTTAGCGCAGATGAGGATCTAGTGGTCGAAAACCGGAGAGTCTAGTTACCGGCAATGACAGACTTAAATACCCAGAACTCCAATATATGTGTTATTTTTCAGGCCTGTATTGGGTTATTGTGACGAATTCCATTACAGATATAAAGTATATTTAACTCGAGGAGTTCTGGAGAAAGTATCTGTTACACTGCAAAACAGTGTCTAAACATTCTTAAATCAATATACATTTACTTGTGATGCTAAATGACCTAAAATATTAAGGTCTTATATCTTAGGTATTATATCTTGTTTTCTGAAAAATGTATCAAAACAAGAAAAATATCTGCCAGTAGGGTAAGAAAAAATTGAGTAGGGTAAACGTACCTATTAAGCTCAAGTACCCATTAAGCACCCTACTATCTTTGAGCTCAGATTATAAAAAGAAAAAAATGATTTATCATCCTACTTGATGTCTTAATCAACTGACCTATCGGTAAGCCCCTCCCCTCGAACGCAGATGAGCCAATAGCAGTTGAGTATCAGTTGCACATGGACCGGAACTCCGACATCTTTAGGTTTCAGTGCCATAGAAAAACATTGGAAAATCCGAAGCTCTCATCGGTTTGATGGTGTTTATGCTACAAAAATGGTAAAACGATGTGTCTGGGATACTGTAACACTGATTCCAGGTATCCTGAGAGGATTTTCTCATTGTCAATCATACTCTCATTAAGTGACGATTAAAGTTAGTGAGTCCCTGCTAACATACAAACCGAAATAACTGTAGGTCAAAAACACATAAACGAAGGTCTACATTTCAGTGCATCTTCATAGTAAACTGGTTAAATGCAAATTAATTTAATCTAACCCTGCAGTAATGAACAGTGTTAAACCTGGATGCTGTCATCTGCGATCGTGACGACCGTAACATGAGGCTTCTCCCGTTTGCATTGAGATCGGCAAACCCTCGCTTCCAAAATAATCTCCCACCATATTTATTTTAAAAATCTGTTATATATTCCTCTATGGCATATTTAAGTCCCACTTGAATGCACCTCGGCGAGAGGTGGTCCTTCTGTGTTGTGGTCCAGACTTTATTGTGATTTATCTTCTAATTAGTTTAGATATGTTTACGGTCTGCATTATCGGTCTTACTAAGGAGGACTCCTATTTTGATGGGTATTTTAGTCTATGGGTAGTGACAGGGAGAGCTCGCAGTTTATCGGAGTTGTTTTCAGATACAAAGTTTACAGTTTATTAGCACCCCTGAAAAGGCATAATGTCTGTATATGTTTGTTTACTGTTAGTTGTGAGGTTTTTTTTTAGAATTTGCTGTGTATGTTAATGATAATCGGAGAGAGAGAGAGCTTGTGAATGAGACGTTAATGCGCACTTCTTATGCTTTGTTTGTTCAGCTCTTACGGTGATTTTTTTTAGAGTGAAAAAGGACACAATAAACGTCATAAACCATCAGTTAAGTTTGGTCATCAATCGGAGGGGGTCCGCTACATTCTGTGTCCAAAAACATCTTGGGATAAGGTTTTCACACTGACAGCGGTCGTTGATGTGTTTGTTACTATATACCTCCTGTAATTTCAAGCTAATCAGGACATTGCACACTGAGATATGGGTATCTGTGTGTTCACACTGTCTGGCGGCCATTTTGAAAGCTGTCTGAAAACTTTCACCAGAAGAGGAGCCCCTTAAATGTGCATTTTTTAGATGTTTAAGCCTTTATTTTGGATAAGTATGACTTCTTATTGCAAAATTAAGAAATTAATGTTTAGACTTTTGCATATTATAACCTGGAACCTGGATGTGGGAAATAATTACAGTTAGATCCAAAACATAGTTTTAGCAACATAGCGCAGGTGCTACAGAACATTGTTAGCTTACTAGCTGTGTAAGACTGTGTGCTACACTAATATATTACTGCACAGGCATTACTGGCTTGTACTTTTAAATCCATTATATTATACATTTACAGTTTATTGATGTTCTGTGGTTTTACACTGCTGTCATTTTTAAAGATTTCATATTATTGTAAGGTGAGCACTATGAAAATCACAGCTTCAGTGTGACATCAATAAGAAAAAATATAATTTCATAGATATTTTCAATAATAGCAGTCCATATTAAAATATGTATGAAATTAATACATGACCTAGATTATTTATTTAGCAAAATTGTGCTTTTAAATTGCATTTAATAATATTTATTAATAAAAAAAAAGTTTGCTGTTTCAATAAAGCTCAGTGTGCTCCCTTTAAGCTCATCCACATTGAACGTCTATGTAAATACTTCATAAACAGACTTTAAATGTTAACTGATGGTTGTCACTTCAAGTTAATCTTTATAAAGTTATTCTTTAAAAATGTTGTTTAAAATAAACAAGAATTAAAAAAAACAAAAACATGTCGTGAGCTTAATGGGAACAGGGGTGTGCTTAAAGGATACAAACATGTACCCATTAAGCACAGCCAGACGTTTTGCATTTAATGATGTACATTTTAATTGACATGCCTTTGTCATTTAAAATAAAATGAAATATTATTGTGTGAGAGATTAATGTTTTATTTTATATAATACATAACTTCTTGTACTAAAACCAGTACCCTGTGCACTAAAATGTCTCAATCTAGACTTTGGTGAGCTTAATAGGTACGGTTACTCTAGAGAATTGCTAGATGGTTGCTAGGGTGTTGCTATGCTATATTGGTGACGGGGTGTTCTAAGTAGTTGAAATGCTAGATGGATACTAGGGTGTTGCTATATTGGTGCTGGGGTGTTCTAAGTAGTTGAAATCCTAGATGGTTGCTAAGGTGTTGCTATATTGGTGCCAGGGTTTTCCAAGCAGTTGTTAGAGAATTGCTAGATGGTTGTTAGGGTGTTGCTATATTGGTGCCGGGGTGTTCTAAATAGTTGAATTGCTAAATGGTTGTTAGGGTGTTGCTATATTGGTGCCGGGGTGTTCTAAATAGTTGAATTGCTAAATGGTTGTTAGGGTGTTGCTATATTGGTGCTGGGGTGTTCTAAGTAGTTGAAATGCTAGATGGTTGCTAGGGTGTTGTTATATTAGTGCTGGGGTGTTCTAAGTAGCTGTTAGAGAATTGCAAGATGGTTGTTAAGGTGTTGCTATATTGGTGCCAGGGCGTTCTAAGTAGTTGTTAGAAAATTCCTAGATGGTTGCTAGGGTGTTCTAAGTAGTTGTTAGAGAATTGCTAGATGGTCGTTAGGGTGTTGCTATATTGGTGCCGGGGCGTTCTAAGAAGCTGTCAGAGAATTGCTAGATGGTTGTTAGTGTGTTGCTATGCCATATTGGTGCTGGGGTGTTCTAAGAAGCTGTTAGAGAATTGCTAGATGGTCATTAGGGTGTTGCTATATTGATGCTGGGTTGTTCTAAGTAGTTGTTAGAGAATTGCTAGATGGTTGTTATATTGGTGCTGGGGTGTTCTATGTAGTTGAAATGCTAGATTATAGGAAGTATAGGAAATCATTCCCACTCATCCTAATGACAGTTGTTCGGTCACTGGTTAAGCATCTGTGTAATTGCAAAACAACCACTTTTGCGGCACATATACATGCTGAAGCTAACTGGAACAGTTAACCAGCCAAACCCTGACCTAATGACAGTCTGTTAAATCACCATCTTTACTCCTCTGCTTTGCCCAAGTCAGTTGTGTCATCTGCCTGCGCTAGATACACATAAATTAACTCAGACAAATGAAATGAGTCAAAATGTGGTTATCCACAGGACATTTGTGTAAACTCAGCTATTAGCGTTTACAGTAAATAGAGGTTGATCAGTTCACTGACTCGCACGGTTTGGTATTCAGGGCAATTTTTATTCATATTCTCCTTTATTAGTGGTGTTTGTTACAATAACAAGAAGTACACTGAGGGCCTCATGTAACCTTGAATCAGAATAACTTCCCTACCGTCTCTTCTCTGATGACGAGGGCAGGGAAAACCTGCCACTCACATGCGATCCACCAATAGCAAACCACAACCATCCAATCGATTCCCCACAGACAAAATCAAGCCCCGCCCTACATTTGTTCTTGTTTGAGAAGCGTTTCACTCAGATATTCGTCACAACAGGGAAGAAAACACTAGTGCAACTTCCATTTCATGCTGACATTAATATTTTGCCTTTGTTCTAAAACCTAGTTTTGCTGTCTACATAGGCAGCTACCTTCTAAGGGGCCGTTTACACCACCGTTTTCAACAAAAAACTGAAACCTTTTTATGCGTTTTGGCCGTTCATTTACACTACGATGGCGTTTTGGGGGCCTGAAAGGTTTCTTTACAAAGTGACATCGCCATCTACTGGCCTGGCATGAATAATACAGCATGTATGCGAAAAATGCAAAGTGAAAACGTTTCCGTTTGTAGTACATAATTGTCGTGTAAACGTACTATAAGACTGCATCATAATAACTGGAATAGATCAGAAATGGAACCTCATAAGTGATCAATCTGGAGCACTTAGTAGGCAGCAAATTGTGCAACATGCGCAGAAGATTTGATTTTGGTATGTTGCAAGGAATGCAAATTCTGATATTGGGAAAACTGAATGAATTCGAGCATGCTTTAAATAAAAGGTTTTGGTGCTAGTTAACTTTGTTTGTTTTTTTTATAGCTGTTTATGTTGCATAGGGGAATTTTACATCTCGCAACAAGACTTCTTTTCAATATCTTTAATATTTTGATGAATGATTTCGTTCATGTTTTGATTAAATTACTTAATGAATAGACAATCAGGCCTCACAAAGCTACTGTAAGCTAAGCTAGCCATTCATGGAGAAGCAATTTGTGCGCATTCGACCTGTTTGTCTTTATATGACATCATTCTTTGTCTTTTTTGAAGTCCTTTTGGAAACACATTTGACTCAAATAAAGCGCAAAAACGTCTGCACGCACACAAACATGTGGTGTGAAAATGCAGTGACACATGCCGTCCTGACAATTGGACTCCATAAAAGCAGCAGATTGGTTGTCCTTTAAACATTTTAATGAAGCTAAATCAAAAAATTACGGCTATGGTGACAAACAAGAGCATGGTTTTATGCAGACGCTTCAAACACCGCCACGCAGCAACAATCACCCCCTGAGTGACTTTATATTGCGTTTCAATCCGTCAAGCGGCCATCTGTGTAACTGTGAGCTCGTTTTGAAGTGCGCTCTTAAAACTGTAAAATAAGGGATGTCAAGGAACAAAGCATTTCTGTGGTTTGTTGGGTTTCTCTCTGTCAACAAAAATGAACCATCTGAACAGATGAGTGACATACTAGTGCCATTAACAGGAAGTACTGGAGAATCATTACTTCATCTGTGTGCCGCCACGTTTACATTTGTAGGCCTTGGTTTTTGTCTCGTTGGACAAAATATCACAATCTCTTAATATCTCAATCGTTTCTCCTAGGAAGCAGATTCAATGGGGAGCAAATGGAGACTTTTGCTCAAATGTTTCTCCTCATTTAATATCAGCTGGACGGTCGCTGTGGGTCAGTGAATTATGTTCAATGATCTAGAAATATGTAAGTACTTTGGTCTAATTCTGTGGTGTACATGTCAGCAATGGCTTTTATATAGACCATTGCAATTCATTTGATTGCATTTTTTACATTTAAATATTTCATTTTCATATGCAAGTTCATTTAGCATATTGTTAGGCCTATATAGTTTACGTTGCCACTGCAAAAAATGATTTTCTTAAAGGGATAGTTCACCTTAAAATGAAAATTAAATCATCATTTACTCACCCTGGTGTTGTAGTAATGCCGTATGCCCTTCTTTGTTTTATAGGTCACAAAAGGAGAAATGTAAAAAAATTTCCCGCTCACGCTCGTCCATATAATGGCAGTGAATAGCAATCAGCTTAAAAAAGGCACAAAAGTATCACAGAATGATCCCATGTGACACGTGTCGTATATTCCAAGTGTTCTGGGGGTTTACGATAGGGTTTGGTGAAAAACAAACTGGAATTTAATGTAGTATGTAACAAAATGTTGCACTCGAGCACAGAAGACTAACGGCCAAGGTTAAGAATTTCGTTAAATAATACAACATCATAAACCCCAAGAACACTTGAAATCATCATTCTGTGATACTTTTTCACTGTCATTGTATGTCCGAGCGTGAGCAGGACATTTAAAAAAAATCTCTTTTTGTGGTCCATAAAAGAAAGAAGGGCATACGGCATTATAACAACGCCAGGGTGAGTAAATTATGTTTAATTTTTATTTTAGGGTGAACTATCCCTTTAAGGCCTGTCCAAGAACGATAACGATAACTATAACTATATTAGCGCCCTCACCAGCGGAACGATATTGTTCTGTTTATTATAAGTGCACTGCAGTTTGTCACCTGCCGCTTTAAATGCTCGAGCTCTGAAAGCAGGATTGATTCTGATTGGCTGTCGATGTTTTTGTCGTTCATTGGCTGGAAAATCATTGTTCTGAAAGTGATTTTTTTTATGATTCCTCTGTGCCGTTATTGTTATAGATGTGCTGTGCACTGCTATGTTTTTATATTTAGAACAATTTTTATAACTACATCGTTATCTTTATTGTTATAGTTATCGTTCTTGGTTAGAACGGGCCTTTACTCTGTATTCTTTTCTTGCTTTCCAGTACAAATAGCTAAACATTCATAAATCAAGATACTTTTACTTGAAAAGTAAAATGCCATAAATGAGTGTATGAGTGTGTGTGTGTGAGTATGAGTGTGTGTGTGTGTGCGGTATGAGTGTACGAGTGTGTGTGAGTGTATGTGTGGTATGAGTGTACGAGTGTGTGTGAGTGTATGTGTGTGTGTGTGCGGTATGAGTGTACGAGTGTGTGTGAGTGTATGTGTGTGTGTGTGTGTGTGTGGTATGAGTGTACGAGTGTGTGTGAGTGTATGTGTGTGTGTGTGCGGTATGAGTGTACGAGTGTGTGTGAGTGTATGTGTGTGTGTGCGGTATGGCAGTGCCGGTCGATGGTTCATTCCAGCTGGCATGCCTACAACTCCTGATAACCAGCAATTGAATCCGTTAACAGGAGTTTTTAGATGTATGACTTAGTCTAAATTCATGGACTAGTGGTAATGCAGTAATCCAAGCAAAGCAGTTAATTTTTAGTCATGCAGAGTTTTCTTTGAGGGTGCTATCTTAAAATAAAATCATAAATCAATAAAATCATAAAATCAATGTTAAGAAACAAGCCTTAAAATACCTTTAAAGAACAAAAAATATTTTCTTCCTCTCAAAAAAATCTTTCTGCATTTTTACATTTCCAAAAGAACTCATTCTGTCTGATTTATAACCTTGTTTCCTTATGGGGAATTTATGTCCCCACAGTGACACGAGTCCCCATGAGTCTGTGTGCATTCAGGTTGAAGTCCCCACCGGGATATAAAAACACTCTCTCTATCACACACACACACAAACACACACACACACACACACACACACACACACTTACTCGCACAGGCGCACACACTCACTCACACACACACACACACACACACACAATACCACCCAAAACCAGTATGAACACATGTAGAATAGAACATTTCTTGTGTTGCCCCAGCAACGTTTTTCTACTAAGAATACTGAGTATTAATTATAAGCTTTAAGGTATTAGTTTCTCAGAATATGCTTATTAAATGTACTCCATATAATCCAGTGAAATCATATGTGTAATCCTGGGCGGTTGCAGTGAGATGTGCGCTCTTTACCACAAGGGGGAGTGTTGTTTTCTCATTGCTCTGGTCTCTTGCTGAACCTGTACAGAAACGGCATTATAGTTGACTTGAACATAGATATGAACTTGGATAATAACCTTTAGATTTTGTGTAGCTCACTTATTTGTAATGGGTTTTTTTTTAATGGAGAGCACATGCAACTGCTGATATATTAAATATATTAAAGTGCTTTTAACCTCTTATCAGCCAGATTTGGTGCTTTTTGAGTTCCTTAGAGGATATAAAAACAGGCACAATTCAATCAACTCAGTTGTTGATGCACAGTTAGATGACAGAGCTATCAAATTAATGCGTTTTGAAGACTTTTTGATCTTGAGATCATTGTTGAGATCTAATGCGAGGTCTTTTTCTCAAGAGAAACATCTGAGATGCAGAAGACCCATTTAACCTGAAACGATTGTGAAATTAAACATCTTATGTGAATGCATCCATAAAGTCAACCTCTGATTCAAATGCATTGCTTAATATAATGTTTATAGTACCAACAGAACATGTTTTTATGGTTGTACATGGCATCCTAAAATCCGTTAGGATTTTAGCTTAACATGACGTTTGCACCCACAAAATATCTTTGAATGTGTAAAGGGACCGAATCAAGTAAGAAAATCTCGTTCCCGCCTCAAATATCAACCATGAAACGTATGCATGGAATGATCACTTGATTGTGCAATTTCATTATGAAAAGAGAGGGCTGAGCCTCGATGCCTTTCATTTGCGGTCTGTGCAGCCAAAGCACGTGTTTCATGCCTGTAAAATGCTCTCATCTGTGAGTGTAAAGCCGAAGGGGCGTGGATAAAAGCTTGTGTTACCTGCCCTAGACTTTCACCTGCGGAGAAATGGAAAGAATTTAACAAACCAGCAGCAGTCGATGAGCCTGGAACATAAAACCGTCGGCATTCCACCAGAGAGAGAGAGAGAGAGAGAGAGAGAGAGGAGGAACTTGACGCTCACGGCAGGTTCACCTGAAAACATTCGACTCGCTCCTCCTTGAAAACACAGCGTTTGCTTTCAAACCCGAGAACGAGACGGCAAAGCATCCTTGATCTGAACCCTGACTATGGCTCTCAGATTTCTAACTTTACAGGGAATCAGAAAGACCCGTCAGAGAGACAGAAACAGCGTGTTTACCTGCGCAGGTGGAACGGAGTGGCCGATGTGAGGTGGATATCTGCACTGACTGGACACCATGGTCAGACCCCTACGCTTGTGGATCTTTAACGTGCTCCTGTGTTTCGGCCTCATTTATTCCAGGCTCGGGTAAGTGGAGGAGATGCATTATGTTACGTATATGTGCTTTAAATGCAATGCAAACATGCACAGTACGTGCCCGGCATTGGAACTTGATGTTTACATTTAGGTGGTTGATGCATATCATCAAAACCAACATGATTTAAAGCACTTTCTTTCAGCTTTTTGAATCTATTCAGCCTTCACTAGTCCTGCGGTGTGGTAATGTATTGTTAACAGTGCAAATATGAGATCATAAAAGATGCATTCAAATTTAAAATAGTTTTCAGTGAATTATAGCACATCACACCAACTTGCCTCAAGCATTTTATGTCAGCTATCTGTTTTCTAATGGGAGAAAGCAAACTTTAATGCATATATGTATGCATTTCGCTCCAAAACACTAACTCTAAATTTAACAAATGTGGCATTTTGGATCACATTTGTTGAATAAAATCATGGAGCATTGTTGCGTTGCGTCCCGCACTTCTAATATAGAAGTTTGCATTGCATTTATTGCCATTATAAACACATGCAATTGATACTAAAAGTGATTTTCAGATCTGTACACCTGCTGCAGCTCTTGGGTTCTCGGGTTTGAAAGCGAATAGGGTTGAAGATTGAGGAGTTTAAGGTCGTCGTGAGAGAATTTGATCTTTACAGCTATTTTCCCACCATGTTTAACTAGTTTAAAGGAAGATTCATCTGTGGTTTGCTTTCACCTCTCTGTACCCTCAGTAATAACAGCATGCCGAGTTGTATTTCCACATTCCTTCACCCTCCAGTTTTGCAAGACCTCACCTGAATTCTTTAGGGATTTATTCGTATTCCAACAGAGGGTCGCCTGTCATCTAGTCTATTCATGATTTACTTTTATATTTAACTCTTTGCTCTCTCGTTTATTTGTTTGTGTTGTGCATTTGAGAAATTATACTCTCTGCAATGCAAAATGGAATTGGTATATCATATCTAGATCTGCGTATGCCTTTCTGCATGCGCAAACCATCTTTTGAAGTGGAAATCCATTCATGCCGCTGTTATTTACCCAAAACAGGTGATTATATGTAGCTTACGGTAACTTCTAAAATAGAAAACCTCTTCTTTCTCCTCATTTCTGGCCTCTTGCAGGCACATTTGTCATTATGTCAAAGCTCTGAGATTAATCATGCAAACCTCAGAAGACAGAAGATTGCTCCCAAGACCTCATATGACTGAAAGCATGATTTGAGATCTTCAGATAATGTGGGGTCTCGTCAGGTCAAACCTGTTTTGTCACCCCTGAGGCCTGATATCTGTCACTATACCCCCTTCACCCTCTTTCTCTGACATGACATATACAGCACATGCAGGTACAAGCATTGCATTTCACTCAGCGTATTAATAAAGCTGGCCTACAGATTTATGGCTTATCTTTGGACTAGTGTATGCTAACTTGTACTCATTTTTTATCTTCTAAAAAGGTTCCTTGCGCGTTATCAGAATTATCGTAAATGCTAGTTAAAAAAGTTAGACATGAACGCCCTCTCAAGTCAAAATTTGAAAGCGATGAGCTTGAAAATCTTGACTTTAGAAGTGGGAAGTAGGACATTTCCGATTGAACGTAAAGGAAGCACTAGTGGTTCAATTACGACCAAAAATGGTTCTGCTGTTGTTACAAGCCATAATCTAGTGGAAAAGTGAACAAAGTGAAAAGTCATCGCTGACAGAAATTGCGTTCGCCCCGGACGTCACCATAGCAACAGCAGAACCTCGAGAGTTTTCTTTAAGAATCTTCGAATTGACATTTCTGTCAAAGAACGGAGAGTTTCCTCTGGCAATTCGAAGATTCTAAAAGAAAACTCTCGAGGTTCTACTGTTGCTATGGTTGCGAAAGTTTTTAACGGAGTGTAGCAATTTTCACTAATTAAATAAATGCTCACGAGCACCTCACGTCGCTAAATAGACAAGCAACTGCTATGGATGGTATACATATTGTTTATCACATTATTATGTAAAGACTTCTAAATTACTTTTAGGTAGTATGAGGGGCGCAAAAATATTCGAAGATTCTAACATAAAACTCTCGAGATTCTAGTGTTACTATGGTTCTGTCAATTCGAAGATTCTAAAAGAAAACTCTCAAGGTTCTATTGTTGCTATGGTGACTTCCACGGCGAACGCAATTTCTGTCAGCTAGCCATGTGAAAATAACCTAGGCTACATATTTATTTGCATACAAGTATAGGCAGTTTTAAGATGGTTGAGTGAACACAAATATATATATATATATATTGAGGGAGTGTAGCTATTTTCACTTATTAAAGAAATGCTCACGAACAAGCAACCGCTATGGACGGAATACATATTGTTTATCACATTATTATATAAGTCTACATATCCTATATCAACTTAGAAAGACTTGTAATTTACGGTTGGATAGTATGCGGGGCGCCAAAAATTACAACGCATTCCAGGAAGAATTCGCATGCTGCTAGAAGTAAACAGTGTCGGTGGAATAACTAGTCATATATCGTCATGACCTATATGAATGACACAACTTCTGTGATAATATGTAAACCTTTGAAGTGAAACTATTCTTGCATTAGGGAGCCTCGGTTACCTCTCTCTCCAGCGGGCACGGACACGATGTCAGTGTGGCCCCTAGTGGCCCCTTTATCCAAAAGTGGGCGGATGGTGGTGTGATGGTGCCGTCCTCTGCCCAATGGCAGCCCGGAGTCTCCGGAGAGGAGAGAGCCACTTCTGTTTCCATCCCCGAATCCCCCCAAAAACCATCAGCCCGCTCCGACTGAACGAACTGCGCGATGACACAGCGCGTCTCCTTCGCACACACACGCGTCTGGGAGTTACGCGCCGCGTAAAGGAAGCTCCGTTACCGAACATCACGGACGCGCAACTGGAACTAAACGCGTTTTTTTCTCTCAGCCCGTCGGAAAAGCGTCCGTTCGCTCCATATGTCATCATGATCCTCTTCTCATCGCGCAGTGTGCTGCTGTCTGTCTACTATCCGCAGATCTTCCTTATCCTCACCAGCGGGAGCTACCTGTAAGTTTACAAACCTCTAAATCTGTTGATTTCACGTTCATATAAAACCAGTCTAAAGTTAGGACACACTTGACTGTTTCTTACGATGGCAGAGATGCTTTAAATTGGTTATGCAGGCACATACACATTGAGCTTATTTACAAAACTAACATTTAAATGCATGTTTTGAAATGTAGAAAACCATCTAACAAGTGTTTAGTATCTCCTGTGTTAAAACGCATCCCTCACAAAATCCCAAAGGAACATACATGGACTTTTAAACGCAAAGCTTTATAGTTACTGAGATAAAGCCCTTATGTGTACATGATTCCATTTGGAATTTGGAACTTCATGGAAAATCCAGTTGTAATCAAATGAGACCCCATTACGAAAAAAGAAAAAAGTCTTATTGCATTAAATCCTGGAGGGATACATTTAAGATAGTTTTCATTTGTGTAATATATGTTGGTCCCTACATCATTCCCAGAGTTTTTATCATGTTACTATTATACTATAATGTTAATTGGGAACAAGTAGACGTGTCCAAACCTTTGACTGATTGTGTGCAAGGATGGATTAATAAAACATTAACATTTAGCATTGATCTATAGGGAGATTTCTGCAGATTTCTTGAATGAACACGTGATAGATTGAGTAAATATGGTAGTTAATATTTAGATAAGCTTAATGAATGATGTGATGTTGATGGTGTTGAGACACTTACTTTGTGCTCGTGCACTCATGCAAGATTGGGTTTAATTTGACTGTGTTTTGAAAGATCTCATGTGAAGTCCATGAAGCTATAATGTAAATTGTGTTTGTACCAGGTGACCTGGAAATGTGCTTCATCTAAGTTTACAGGTTTTATTTAAGTCATGCAGATTATTTAGTATGACTACAGTTAGGTTGCAACACTGGAAGTTATTTTTAGAGTCAGCATCAATAGAAATACCTCCTTTTTATTTGTTACAGTGTAGACAAGGATATTAAAGTGCAAATCTGAGTTGTTCAGTGTTGAAGTTGAATGGGAGAGAATTTCATTTGGCCACTGAGTGGCAGAGAAGTTCAGTAAGATTCATATATAAAGTGTGTGTGTGTTCAATTATGAGTTACTTTGGTTTTACAGACAGAAGGTTTATCAGTTTAACCTTCACCTGCTCTAAACACCACCATGTTACACCTTTTGCATGCAAATGCAATTGCAATAATACTAATGGAGTATAGGGGCTAGTTGTCACACAGTTCATGTTTATTTCCGTGTAGTCTCAAACCTCAAAGTCTTGACGACAAACTGAACATTACTGAACATTACAGCTGTTATTGCTGGGGGCAAGTTGTCACACTATAAGGGGTATTTCACTCATATTATAAGCTATTTAAAGACTTTTCAGCATAATGTAAACTGTAAATGAGTATGAAAAATCATGAAAGGTTAACATAACACAACACAGCTATTATTAATCAACAAATTGAATAAAATGCATGTGACAACTTGCCCCGACCTGACCTGACTATATATATATATAGTTGTCTTTGTGGGTTTATTGTGCTAGAATTTTACTTTGGCAGACAGAATTCACAAAAGTCTAAATTCTAAAATAAAAAAAAATAAAAAGGGTTTTCAACGCAAAGCTTTATAGTTATTGAGATAAAGCCCTTATGACACTTTCCATGTGTGACAACTTGCCCCAGTCTCCCCCATATGTACACGTAGCTCCACAAAGTAGTGTTACTTCTGTAAAAAGTACAGTGAACATTCACCTCATCCCTAGTGAACTTCTGAGCAGCACGTTTGACTGACAGCGATGCATTTGGTCTGTAAAATTATTTTCCTAATCATTTCGTCCCAAAGCCTTGTTGTATCTCTTTGTTAAATGACCTCCAGACCAAGGTCTAAATTTAGAGGCTGGAGACCCCAAACTCAATTTTTAAAATAGATGTGGGTTTTTGTTGCCATTTAAGCGGGTAAGTCTATGTATAGCGCTGGTTTGCACCGACACTATTTACATTTGAAACCGTCTTTATTCGGCACATTGCAAATTTAATACATTTGGTGGAATTAATGGCTTTTAAAGGGAGCTTTAAAAAGGAAGTACATGGCTCTCGCTAATAGTTATGGGCATGTTTGAGCTTTTCGGGAAGCAAACGCATTAGGGAATCTCTCACAGAGTGAATATACTTCATCTGAACGCTTTTTTAATAGTTTTATGAGGAACATTTGGTTTGGGAAAAGTTGAAGAAAATACTTAAATGTGAAATAAAACATTGCACTGCATTGCAAAAAAAGTTGTTCTTCAGTATTTTGTCTTGTTTTCCAGTACAAATATCTAAACATACTTCAATCAAGATACATTTACTTGACATAATATCTTGTTTGCTGAAAAATATATCAAAATTAAATGTTTTTGCTGAAAATGAGAAAAATGTCTGCTATTAGAGTCTATTAACAGTTATAATGGATGTTTAAGTAATTTCAACTTAAATTACATTAAACTGTCTTTAAAAAATGTTGAAGAAAATTGCTTATTTTTATGAGTTAAAGTAATGTAAAAACATGTTGTCATGACTTAATGATCATATCTTTTTTTTTACAGTGCACTTCCAGCTTTTTTTACTTGTTCTCAGAAAAAACTCACTTAATTTTGATACTTTTCTCACGTAATATCTAAAGTAATTTTGCTCCTCAAGTAAATGTATCTTGATTTAAGAATGTGTAGATATTTATACTGGAAAACAAGACAAAAATACCCCCCCCCCCCCAAATTTCAGACATGGAACATTTGTAGTGTAAAATGAAAGATATTACAGTTTATTTTCAAACAAAACCCGTAATTGAACCCCCTTAAAACCACCCGTCATCATAGCAGCATAACATTTTTATCTCAGATAATAAAAAACAACTCCTTTTGTGAAAAATGTCAATTCACTCTGTCCCATTATTAGCTTGAAAGATGCTTTGCTATTCTGAAAGAGACATAGTTTTAATAAACGGCCGTTTTAGACGTACAACTAAGCCCATAAAAGTCACATTTCCATTTTTCTGAATGCTTGGAGATGCAGTCTGAGGTTTGAGAGTTTTCTGGTGCCAGTTCATCCATGTTGGTAGTTTTGAGTTTGTTTAAGCAGGATTTGTTTTAAGTAGAATGGACTGGGTGATAGCTGGAGCCAAGCGCACAGGGAACATTTATTTTCTTGTGTTTAAAAGTAGAGTGCATTTACTCATCCTGGGGATTATTTATTCCTCATTTACCAGGAAATCCTACTCATGTTTGAAATCTTCCTGGTGAGACAGAACTGATTTATTTTGTCATATTTTATATAGACCACAATTAAACTTACATTTGGGGCTATTTAAGTGTAGGGTCACTTGGTAAAAACATGGTTATTTTCAGATGGGAAAATACCATGCGTGTTTTGTAGGAGTTAAAGCATTCTGCATTACCTGTGTGGTCAGAAAACACAAGGACTAGTTAAGAAGAAACATGCAAGGTTGAGGGTGATGTACATCTTAATATTTCATTCTTAAACGATTCCTCATTTCAGAGCTATAAAGTTAAGGAGAAAGTGAATGTGTAAAAGCCCAGATCATTTGATTTGAGAAGAGTGTGATCTGACTTTTGATTGCACAGTTTCACAACACAAGACAAGCGCAAAAATGCACTCTTACTGATATTAATTTGAGATATTAAATCGCAATGTGTGACTTCAGGTCATTGCATTTGCACTTTACATCACAAAGCGGTCTATATTCAACTTGTTTAACCAAAGACATCACTTGTTTAACCAGAAACAACGTCAGTTGGTACTTTATGACTGTGGATGAGCAGGACAGCCATAATAAGAGGTTTTAAATGAAAGCCAAAAAAAAAAAAGAAAAAAAAAGGGTGGAGCATTTCATTTGTTTCTAGAGCAGCATGTTCTGCAGCCCACAATCTGATTTATGGTGCTATGGGAAAAAACATTTGCAGATGAAACTATGTGATGACTATATCATATCATTAGTTTTGCAAATCCTATAGTCTCATCATCCAAAACGCACATGGCAAAAAAACATTGTTTTTGCACATTGTAGCTCATTATGTGGTTGCCAGGATGTTGTTATGCGGTTGCTACTGTGTTTTTTAGCTCGTTATGTGGTTGCCAGAGTGTTATGCAGTTGCTATGGTGTTTTGAGTGTTTTGTAGCTCGTTATGTGGTTGCCAGGGTGTTATGCAGTTGCTAAGGTGTTTTGTAGCTCGTTATGTGGTTGCCATTGTGTTGTGTATTTGCTATGGTGTTTTTTTAGCTCGTTATGTGGTTTCGGCTGTTGTTATGCCGTTGCTACAGTGTTTTTAGTGTTTTGTAGCTCGTTTTGTGGTTGCCACAGTGTTATGCAGTTGTTATGTGGTTGCCAGGGTGTTATGCAGTTGTTATGTGGTTGCCAGGGTGTTGTTATGCAGTTGCTACAGCGTTTTGAGTGTTTTGTAGCTCGTTATGTGGCTGCCAGGGTGTTGTTATGCAGTTGTTAAGGTGTTTTGAGTCTTTCGTAGCTCATTATGTGGTTGCCAGGGTGTTGCTATGCATTTGCTACAGTGTTTTGTAGTTGCTACAGTGTTTTGAGTGTTTTGTAGTTTGTTATGTAGCTGCCAGGCTGTTGTTATGCATTTTATGGTGTGTTTTTTTAGCTCGTTATGTGGTTGCCAGGGTGTTGTTATGCAGTTATGGTGTTTTGTAGCTCGTTATGTGATTGCCAGGGTGTTGTTATGCTGTCGCTACAGTGTTTTGAGTGTTTTGTAGCTTGTTATGTGACTGCCAGGCTGTTGTTATGCAGTTAAGATGTTTTGTAGCTTGTTATGTGACTGCCAGGCTGTTGTTATGCAGTTAAGGTGTTTTGTAGCTTGTTATGTGAATGCCAGGGTGTTGTTATGTTGTTGCTATGGTGTTTTGAGTTTTTTGTAGCTTGTTATGTGGTTGCCAGGGTGTTGTTATGCTGTTGCTACAGTGTGTTGTAGCTTGTTATGTGACTGCCAGGCTGTTGTTATGCAGTTAAGGTGTTTTGTAGCTTGTTATGTGAATGCCAGGGTGTTGTTATGTTGTTGCTATGGTGTTTTGAGTTTTTTGTAGCTTGTTATGTGGTTGCCAGGGTGTTGTTATGCTGTTGCTACAGTGTTTTGTAGCTTGTTATGTGACTGCCAGGCTGTTGTTATGCAGTTAAGGTGTTTTGTAGCTCGTTATGTGGTTGCCAGAGTGTTATGCAGTTGCTATTGTGTTTTGAGTGTTTTGTAGTTCGTTATGTGGTTGCCAGGGTGTTATGCAGTTGCTAAGGTGTTTTGTAGCTCGTTATGTGGTTGCCATTGTGTTATGTATTTGCTATGGTGTTTTTTTAGCTTGTTATGTGGTTTCCAGGGTGTTGTTATGCCGTTGCTACAGTGTTTTTAGTGTTTTGTAGCTCGTTTTGTGGTTGCCACAGTGTTATGCAGTTGTTATGTGGTTGCCAGGGTGTTATGCAGTTGTTATGTGGTTGCCAGGGTGTTGTTATGCAGTTGCTACAGTGTTTTGAGTGTTTTGTAGCTCGTTATGTGGTTGCCAGGGTGTTGCTATGCATTTGCTACAGTGTTTTGAGTGTTTTGTAGCTTGTTATGTGACTGCCAGGCTGTTGTTATGCAGTTAAGGTGTTTTGTAGCTCGTTATGTGGTTGCCAGAGTGTTATGCAGTTAAGGTGTTTTGTAGCTCGTTATGTGGTTGCCAGAGTGTTATGCCGTTGCTACAGTGTTTTTAGTGTTTTGTAGCTTGTTTTGTGGTTGCCATAGTGTTATGCAGTTGTTATGTGGTTGCCAGGGTGTTATGTGGTTGCCAGGGTGTTGTTATGCTGTTGCTACAGTGTTTTGAGTGTTTTGTAGCTTGTTATGTGACTGCTAGGCTGTTGTTATGCAGTTAAGGTGTATGTAGCTCGTTATGTGGATGCCAGGGTGTTGTTATGCTGTTGCTATGGTGTTTTGAGTTTTTGGTAGCTTGTTATATGGTTGCCAGGGTGTTGTTATGCAGTTGCTACAGTGTTTTGTAGTTGCTACAGTGTTTTGAGTGTTTTGTAGCTTGTTATGTGACTGCCAGGCTGTTGTTATGCAGTTAAGGTGTTTTGTAGCTCGTTATGTGGTTGCCAGAGTGTTATGCAGTTGCTATGGTGTTTTGAGTGTTTTGTAGCTTGTTATGTGGTTGCCAGGGTGTTATGCAGTTGCTAAGGTGTTTTGTAGCTTGTTTTGTGGTTGCCATTGTGTTGTGTATTTGCTATGGTGTTTTTTTTAGCTTGTTATGTGGTTTCCAGGGTGTTGTTATGCCGTTGCTACAGTGTTTTTAGTGTTTTGTAGCTTGTTATGCAGTTGTTATGTGGTTGCCAGGGTGTTATGCAGTTGTTATGTGGTTGCCAGGGTGTTGTTATGCTGTTGCTACAGTGTTTTGAGTGTTTTGTAGCTTGTTATGTGACTGCTAGGCTGATGTTATGCAGTTAAGGTGTTTTGTAGCTCGTTATGTGGATGCCAGGGTGTTGTTATGCTGTTGCTATGGTGTTTTGAGTTTTTGGTAGCTTGTTATGTGGTTGCCAGGGTGTTGTTATGCAGTTGCTACAGTGTTTGAGTGACTCACGATTTGATTTCAACAGAGTTTGGCATTAGTGCTAATTGGGAAAAAGGAATTTTAAATATTCACTACCGCTCAAAAGATTTTTTTAATGTTTTTGAAATGTTAGAAATGTTTTGTTTCTTCTGCTCACCAAGGCTGCATTTATTTGATCAAAAATACATTAAAAGTGGTGAAATATTATTACAATTTAAAAGTTTTCTGTGTGAATATACTGTCAAATGTAATTTATTCCTGTGATCAAAGCTGAATCATTACTCCAGTCTTCAGTGTCACATGATCCTTCAGAAATCATTCTATTATGAGGATTTGATGCTCATTTCTGATTGTTGAAAATAGATGTGGTTCATATTTTGATGAATGAATGGCAACATAATCTTTTGTAACATTATAAATGTCTTTACTGTCACTTTTTCAATTTAATGCATCCTAGCTGAATGAAAAATTACCCCAAACATTATTGTAACTATATTTACAATCAATACGTATCTCACTTTGTCCGCCATTTAAAAGCATTTTGCATTGTATTCTGGGATAAGCAAGGATAAATGGGATGCATCCTTTAGAATTCAGCCAATATCAGGTACGTTAGTACTCGTGTCTATGATGCTCTTTAGGTTGGCAGCTCACTAGGTTTGGAACAGATCTATGGATTTGGCAGCAAAACTCAGTCCTCATAGCGGAGCACTTAATGCCCAAACACACGGGTTTGGAAGGCTTTGGAGGCGCTGCATCGTGCCGCTATATTAACGTGTGGTCGAGTGTTAGTTTGTGTTCGCAGAAGGGTTTAAATAAACACACACTTTTAGCTGCTCTATTATATGCAGAAACAGGAGATGTTTCTTAAACACAGAGCAGGAGGGGTCCCTCGACTTCATCACACATGTGCTTTTGTGTTTAAGAGTAATTCTTAAGCCTTTGTGGACATGGAAACACAACCAGAAAAGAATCAAACCAGCCGTATCCGATTTCCAATGAACATTCCTGGTCTTTGTCCCGCACTGTTTGATCTATTTTGACGTGGAATCCATAAGTCGCAGCTATTCTCCTAGAAGCGACACCGACCAGTCCGCTCCTGCGTGCCTTTTTTTTGCTGACACACGCATTGCTTGTTGCAACTCGCCTCGCTTGCGGTGGAGTCCTCGGCGGCCGGTGACGTCATTCTTCAAAGTTGGCATGCGTCTTGCCCAGTTTTTACAGTCCTCGTCTCTGACATGTTTGAAAGGCACATATCTGAATGCTCATAAATGCTCATAAACAGAGTTTAGCCGCGTGGGTTCATGCAAACAGAGTGGAGAAAATACTCAGCATGCATTTTAAGAGCGCTGTCGAGGGCTGTATCAACACGAAAAGCCCTTCGATGACAGAGATGTGTGCGTTTGGAACATGACCCACTTTGTGTGGTCACAGTTGCATGAAAATATGACTTGAATCAAAAAAGAGGGCATGAAAAATCTGATCTTCATAACCAGTAACACATTGTTCTATTCTGTTCTGTTATGTGTATAGTATTCCAGTTCTGCTCTTTTCTATTCAATTCAATTATGTTTTCTGTTCAGTGGTAGTGTTCTATTTTATTTTATTCTATCATGTTTTATTCTACCCTATCATGTTCAGTGGTGGTGTTCAATTCTATTCTGTTCAGTTGTATTCTATCATGATTCATGTCATGTTCTGGTCTATTTAATTCTATTCTATTTTATAAATCATAGTTTCTATTCTATTTGTTTTTGTCCTATTCTGCTCGACATTTACGTCTTGGATTACTCTATTCCGATTCTATTCTAAATTACAGTTTACTTCTTTTCAGTTCTATTCTTACAATCTGCTCGTTCTGGTCAATTCTATTGTATTTTATTAATTCACGTTCAGTTGTTTTTTTTTCTATTCTATTTGTTTTTGTCCTATTTTGCTGTAAAGTTGTCGTGGTCTATTCTATTCTGATTTTATTCTTTTACATTTATGCTTTTGCATATTCACTTTTGTTCAATTCTATTCTGCTATGTTCAATTACGCTGTTCTATTGAATTCTTTTTTATTTATTCACATTGAGTTTTGATTTCTTTTCTAATCTATTCGTTTTTGTCCTATTCTGCTCTACAGTTGTCTTGGTCTATTCTACTCTGATTCTATTCTGTTACAGTTATGATTTTGCACTTCTGTTAAATTCTATTCTGTTCAGTTTTATTCTGTCATGATTCATGTCATGTTCTGGTCTATTTAATTCTATTTGATTTTATAAATTCATGTTCAGTTATGTTTTTCTTTTCTATTCTATTTGTTTTTGTCCTATTCTGCTCGAAATTTACATCTTGGATTACTCTTTTCCGATTCTATTCTAAATTACAGTTCTATTCTTACATTCTGCTCACTTATGTCATGTTTATTTATGCTGTTCTGGTCAATTCTATTAAATTCTATTGTATTTTATTCATTCACTTTCAGTTGTTTTTTTCTATTCTGTTTGTTTTTGCCCTATTTTGCTCTAGAGCGCTCTTGGTCTGTTCTATTCTGATTCTATTCTGTATTACAGTTATGCTTTTGCATATTCACTTCTGTTCAATTCTATTCTGTTTTGTTCAATTACATTCTGTCATGTTAAATTATGCTGTTCTGGTCCATTATATTCTATTGTAGTTTATTCAATCACATTGAGCTGTGTTTTTCTTTGTCTACTCTAATTGTTTTCGTCATGCACTACAGTTACTGTATGTCTTGGTCTATTCTATTCTGATTCTGTTCTATGTTATAGGTATGCCTATTCACTTCTGTTCAATTCTATTCTTTTCTGTTCAATTACATTCTGCTCACTTTTTTATTCTGTCATGTTCAGTTATGCTGTTCTGGTCTATTCAATTCTATTTTATTCATTCACATTCAGTTATGTTTTTCTTTTCTATTCTATTTGTTTTTGTCGTATTTCACTCTACGGTTGTGTCTTGGTCTATTCTTTTCTGTCCTGTTGATTCTATTCTATATTAAAGTTTTCCGGTGACCTATTCTCTTCTTTTCAACTCTATTCTATTTTGTTCAATAACATTATACTCACTTTTATTAAATATTTATCAAATGTTCTGGTCTATTAAATTCTATTGATTATTTTATTAATTTATGTTCAGTTGTTTTTTTTTCTATTCTATTTGTTTTTTTTTGTCCTATTTTGCTGTAGAGTTGTCTTGGTCTATTCTATTCTAAATCTGTTCTATGTTACAGGTATTCTTTTGCCTATTCCCTTCTGTTCAATTCTATTCTGTTTTGTTCAATTACATTCTGTCCTGTTAAATTATGCTGTTCTGGTCTATTCAATTCTATTGTTTTTTTCATTCAACATTGAGCTATGTTTATCTTTGTCTACTCTAATTGTTTCCATCCTATTCTGCTCTACAGTTATGTCTAGTCTATTCTGATTCTATTCTGAGTCACAGGTATGCTTTTGCATATTAACTTCTGTTCAATTCTATTCTATTTTGTTCAGTTACATTCTGCTCACTTTCATTCTGTCATGTTCAGTTATTCTGTTCTGGTCTATTCAATTCTATTTTATTCATTCACATTCAGTTATGTTTTTCTTTTCTGTTCTATTAGTTTTTTTGCCTATTCAATTCTGTTCAATTCTATTCTGTTAAATTACATTTTACTTCCATTTGTTTTGCCCTGTTCTGCTCTAGAGTTGTCTTGGTCTATTCTATTCTGATTCTATGTTAGAGTAATGCATTTGCATATTCACTTCTGTTCAATTCTATTCTGTTTTGTTCAGTTAGATTCTGTGCTGTTCTAGTCTATTCAATTCTATTTCATTTATTCACATTGAGTTATGAGTTCTTTCATATTCTATTTGCTTTTGTCACATTTTGCTATACAGTTATGTCTTGGTCTATTCTATTCTGTCCTGTTATATTCTATTCTATATCAATGTTTTTAGTTGGCCTATTCACTTCTGTTCAATTCTATTGTTTTGTTCAGTTACATTCTACTCACTACTATTAAATGTCATGTTCAGCTCTTCAAAAAAGGTGCTTTAAATGTCTTGACAAACTAAAAGACATAAATGACATTTGTATGTATTCTAAATAAAAGATATAGATTGTACTAAATGTCAGCTTGCTTATTTTGCTCAAGGTAAGGATTTATTAAGTCCACATGTCATGCGAACAAGAAACTCTGCTTCTAACCACAGGTCGAGAGCTGTCGTTCCAACCGCTCAAGTTTGCGACGCTGTTTGCGATGTTCATAACGACGGAACTTGCGACCATAGTTGGCTAACGATGCTTTTGGGAAACGCACCCCTGGTCTATTCAATTCTGTTGTATTTTATTCATTCACGTTCAGTTTTTTTTTCTTCAGTTTATTCTATCTGTTTTCATCCTATTCTGCTCTACAGTTATGTCTTGGTCTATTCTATTCTGATTCTGTTCTATATTACAGTGATGCTTTTGCATATTCTATTCTGTTTTGTTCAATGACATTCTACTCACTTTTATTCTGTCATGTTTAATTATGCTGTTCTGTTCTATTCAGTTCTATTTTATTAATTCACATTCAGTTATGTTTTTCTTTTCTATTCTATTTGTTTTTGCCCTATTTCGCTCTACGGTTATGTCTTGGTCCATTCTATCTTGTCCTGTTAATTCTATATTAAAGTTTGGCCTATTCACTTCTGTTCACTTCTATTCTATTTTGATAACTTATATTGTACTCACTTCTATTCTAAGTTATGTTCAGTTATGCTGTTCTGGTCTATTCAGTTATATTTTATTCATTACTGTCCAATGATGTTTTTTAAATATCTATTTTATTAATTCTTGTTCTCTTCTGTTCTACAGTTATGTGTTATTCAATGCTATTCTAATATATTCTACATTAACAATTAACAGAAATCTCATCTGGGATTCTTTATGCAGGTTTTGTTATTGTTAAAAGAAAGAACGGTACAAAAAGCACTTTAAATACTTAATGTCAGCATGAAACAGAAGTTGCACTAGTGTTTTCTTCCCTGTTGCAGTTCTCGAAGTGGGGCGGTACTGACCGGTACGCAGTACTCGCACTTCTACATTTTACTCTTTAGCGCACCTGCACTTTTTCTTGCGTACCGCTACTTCTCGCTTTTATAGCGTATCAATTGTCTGTGCAATATGACTGTGACTAAAGCCCAATTGTTTAATTAAGTGGCACGCGAATCACTGTAGGTGCGTTCACCAGCGCGCTCCAAAAGTGTTACGATTTGCACGAGTCGTTCCTATGCGCTGATGATAAAATGTGCGACCCATTTAAATTCTATTGAGAATGTAGTAAAACACTACGGAGAAAGTCGAACATGATCTACAACAGACACTAAAATGACTGATGAAAAGAGGGGAAAACATCATCCTGCGAGCTTTTTAAACTCATGATGACCACATTTACTAGAATTTATCACGTTCTATTGTATTTATTGTGGTAAATTTTGACTAGTTGTAGAATTTATAATAGATAATGGGAATAGATAAGGGGATAAGGGAATAGATTTTTCACTAAAGATGCATATTACACTTGTGGCATGGTGTAGCTATCGTTTCTAACTGGGTTGCTTTTTTTCATAACAAATGTTATAGATAAAAAAAAGGAAAGAAAAAAGTTAACATTGGCCTGCATGGTAATGAGGAGCCGTCAATGGTCTTGCTTTGTAAACAAACCCTTATTGTAACAAATACTAGTTAAACAATTACAAGAACTAGCCTATATGTTAGTTTTAAGGCTGAGTACAAGTTAGAAAGAGCTTTAAAATATGGATTCTTGAATTATTGACTAAGCAATCTCCCCATAACCACGCCCCCTCAACCAAGCCCCGCCCCCTTTGGTGAGTACCGGCACTTTATTTTTTCCAGTTCAAGCACTGCCCTGTTGTGACGAATATCTGAGTGAAACGCTTCTCAAACAAGAACAAATGTAGGACGGGGCTTGATTTTATCCGTGGGGAATTGATTGGATGGTTGTGGTTTGCTATTGGCGGATCTCATGTGACTGACAGATTGCCCCGCCCTCGTCATCAGAGAAGAGAGGGAAAAGTTGTTTTGATGTTTTTGAGATCATTTATAATAAACAATGCAATATTCCATAATAAAATAAGAATGTGGTTTCATGTTGACTTTAAGGCTGGCGTGTGTTTGAGTAAACCAACCATCAACGCTGTGATGCAAGTATCTCATTAAGTTTTGGTTTTGTGTCTCTTCTGTCCCACAGGGCTCTTTCCTCTGTGGTGGCCCTTGGTGCGAACATCATCTGCAATAAGATCCCCGGTCTCGCACCCCGCCAGCGTGCCATCTGCCAGAGCCGGCCTGACGCCATCATCGTGATCGGAGAGGGGGCTCAGTTGGGCATCAACGAATGCCAGTACCAGTTTCGCTACGGCCGCTGGAACTGCTCGGCGCTGGGTGAACGCACGGTCTTCGGACAGGAGCTGCGAGTAGGTCAGTGCTCGTCGCAGGGCTTTGTCACACTTGGTTTGTTTTTGAGGTGGTGTGGACCAAGATCTGCATTCAAACAATTGAGACTTGTAATTATCTGTTAGCATTCCCATTCATGTCAATGACAGGTGCTTTAACCCCAGGCTGATTCTGAACCTGTCATTTTGTGAATTTCACAAGACATGTCTGTAGGGCTCTATGATTTCGCAATCGTGGAATCCAGTCATTAAAACCGAATTTACTGTGTAAAGCGGAATTTCATGTAATTTGTCAAATTTTTTATGAATAAATCAAAAGCAGGTCAGTACACTTAAATCAAACCGCGATATAGACTAGTGTCTGTGAATATTAAACCACAAAAAGACTTTAAATATGAATCCTGCATGTTCTGCGTGTCTCTGTGTGAATGAATGCTTTCATTTCCCACACACACACACACACACACACACACACAGTGAAGCATGCGTGACGCTCACAATTTGTCTGCAATGTTTTAATTTTAACACATTTTACATTTAATTTAAAAAGCTGTTGTGCAGCACTTTGTTTGACAATTTGTTTTGTTTATTTTCATATGATTAAAAGATAAATTAAATTAATGTTTTATGCCTCTATTTGATTGCCAAAAAATTTAAATACACAAAACAGAATTTCTGGGGGGGAAAATTCCTAGAAAAAAAAAAAAAAAAATGTACAAAATAATAAATGGTTGTTTTTATGAATTCAATTAATTAGACATGCATTTTGATTACTAAAATTTAATTTAACCATTAAAATCGAGTCCAAAAAAATTTAAACAGGAAAAAAAAAGGAATTTGAAAAAAATAAAAAAAATAAAATGGAAATTGAAAAAAAATGGAAATTGAATTTTTGTTCAACTTTTAACACATTGTTGTTAAACTATATAAGTTTAATGAAAAACATATAAAATTTGAACATTTGATTTAACCATTCAAATGGAGTCCAAAAAAATTCGAACGAAAAAAAAAATGGAATTTGGGAAAAAATTCATAGGGCCCTATGTCTGGATAATTCATCTCAAAATCAAGAACAAAAAATAATAAATAATATTTTGCATGAAGACAGCACAGTCATTGCATTTTGACATTATTTTCATTTCCAGATTCTTATTACTGTCGAGATATTTTTTATTTTGTGTTTTTTAATACCCATAATACTTTTTTAATTCACATAAAACTATATACTATATAATATTTTTTTTGTAATGTATATATTATTTTTTAAAATATTTGTAATATTTTATTTTAATGTATTTTTGTATTAAAATGTATTATTTTTTAATAATTCATCAGAAGAAATCAAATATATGTGTAGGAAAAGACATTGAGATTTTAAATCTTAAATGCATTTCAGTTGAGAAGATGTGCAAAAAAAATAGTTTATGGAAAACATTGTTTCTTTTGATTTTGAGGTGAACGTGACTAATGGGATGAATATGATCAGCTAAATGTTCATTTCTGTGATGCTTTAATCTAATTGATGTAGACTTGAATGTTCAAGTCTTTTGGGATGCCTGTAGTGATGACGCAAGCGTGTTTTGTGTCGATGTTGTGAAGATAAGCGTCTGGTATAAATGCTGCTTTGATTACAAAAACTCGGCAATTGTGCTGATATGAAAGGAGTCTGTCTTTGTGCTGTGGGCAAACCCTGGTTACACACGGCACGGTTTGCATGCACACACTTGACCCTGGAAGGCTTGCGAAAGCATGTTTGTGTTGCTGTGATTAATATAGTGCTGATTCACCTCTATTCATTTGATTGCACATTGACCGTGCACATACACACTGGGTTAAAAAGATGCTATCAGCTACAGCTTGGAACTACTTCTACAATGTTTAGTATGCATGCATAATGTGCATTTGGTACTGAATTTTGTGCATGCACACTACAGTAAACCTGGATGAGTTTAATACTTAGTGAGCAATTGACCCTGCCACGATAGATCTGTTGCTCTCTTTTTCCCGCACTCCCTCTCCGTCGTATTTATACAGTCAAAATGAGCTACAGCCGGACAAACATTTGCATTTTCATGGCTTTTGTGTGAAGAGGCATTCCTGAGTGTGTTGCAGGGCACTTTGCTCTTTTACACTGTCGTTTATACATTTCCCCTCATTTGAAAGCGTTTTGTCGCTGTTAAACTGCGGTCAGACTGTGACTTCACACCAAACTTCCATCACTTCAGCCCCACAAAACGCATCGCAGTCCCTTTGAAATGTTACACTTCTGTGGTGAATCTTTGCTGAAGGGCTTGTTTACTCTCGTCCAGAACACCAACGGATGGAATTCTCATTTATAAACAACTTTTATTGGAGTTTGCCGTGCGTCCTAAAGCAGATATGCATGTAGTAAAACCTTAAATTGTGTTGTTTTCATTGTCCTGAATACATATTTTAAGCCTGCACAACAAAACAAAATCTTCCCCTAGGTTTTTTTGTTCACTGTTCACAGTTATACTGACTGAAAAGTTGTTCTCTGTGATGCAAAAAACATTTAGTAGATTGGTAGTGGTGCAACTGTTATATCACAGATCTTTTTTTCTGTAGAACTCACATTTTTTAAGTTGAGTGAATGCAAAAAATGCTACTGGAAATTGGTACGAAGTAATATTACGTTATGTCTGGAAACTACAATATCATTGCCTATGTCAGAAATTGAAAATAGACAATTTTAACAAAGTATTTATTCCAGTAACCAATTTGATGCAAAACATTATTTCACCAAGCTGTTAAATGCAATTTCAAATAGTGATTAAATGGGTTGTTTCCAAAAAATGATAATTCTGTCTTTATTTTCCTCCGTAAGATGCTCATGACATTTCTTCTGCAGAGAAAACCAAAATTATTTTTTATGCATTAATGTTACAATTATTTTATCCATTAAATTCAAAGTACATCGATTTGAACATGAAATTTTCTCTTTTATGTGTAGAATTCTTAAGTACCATAAAGCTTTTACCAAAATGTTTTTTTTTAACTGACATCATGAATCCCTCCTACTTTAACCCTCATCCTTCCCTCGCGGGTCAGAATGACCCGAAGCCTTAAAATTATCCTTTTTTTTCATCCAGAAAGCTTATTTCATTTCATTTTGATAATATGTTTTCTCTGTTTTAATGCAATTTTTTTTTAAATATTTTTTTTTAATAGTTTATTTTTATTTACCTTTAAACTACTAGATTTTATCAATAAATAATAAAAAAAAGAATAATTTAAGCACATTCTTTCAACTTAAATTCAAAATAACTCACAATTTCATGCATAACCCTTTTTATTCAGCTCAGAATATCTTACATTGGGCGTCTCTGCCGACCTCTTGTGGAAAGAAAAATAATAACATGTTATTTCATATCGACTCTTATTGCTCTATATGGAGCTCAAATGAGCTGTTCCGCTGGGTCCTAAAGTCTCGAGTTTATCTCTTCAGTCTGCATTCAGATACACATGTAGACATTATAAAATCATTGTTTGGTCAAGTTTAGCATTTGTAGTTTGAGTTTTGAGCATTTTTTAGGTTTTTCTATGTGTACTGAAGCATTCCTCGCATTCCATTCATTCCTAAGGGGGGTCGGCCCGCGAGGGAAGGATTTGTTACTTTTTTTTATTTCAACCCCAAAACTCCTCGAATCCAGTCACATTTTTTTGCGTATTCGTGGTTCAAGTGCGACAAAAGTCCTAGGGTCTTGGACCGCTGCGATGAACACAAGTTTCAGGTCAAAATGACCTGAGGGACGGATGAGGGTTAAGCTCCTCCCCTCCGACCACCATGATGTCATTCTTGTATGCCACACCCACTTTTCACAGTCCAATCCATTTTTGACTGAAGTCCCATCCTTTTTTTTTTTTCATCGATCATCCTGTTATACTTGAACGTGTGCAGTTGTTGACTTTACACTTGTTGGTGCATTTAATAATGTTTTGCATGTCTCTGTATTCATTTGATCATCTTTTTATGCTTTATTGATTATGCAAATGGCCAGAGCTTCACAATACACTCTTTAAAATGAAGGTTGTGTGAGTTTCACAGCCCGAGAAGCTGCAAGGAACCCTGTTGTAGTGCTGTAATGACGCTGGAGACCAATAAACTGAAGCATATAGCAGCTTGAGAACCCAAAAAACTTCTCTGAACTAACGAAGGCATTAGTAATGTCATGCATATGTGGCTCCTTTTCCGTTTCAGTACGACGATAAGTGAACGTGTCACTTTGACGTTGCAGATATACACAGATCTGAGACACACTGTCTTGTTCCCTGTGAAACAAATGTGTTTCTGTACATGAAGCCTGTGAAGTGTCCATGTGTTGCAATAGTTCAGCCAAAACCGTTTCAATGGCTAGCTTGTGTTGTGACGTTCACTGTGCCTTTGGTTTTTCGATATTGCGTGCATGCGACGTGGAGCGTTTTTGCAATTAAAAGCCTTTTGAGAGTTGATTTTGTACGGTCTGTTGGTAAATGATGTTAAAACCGATGTTAGAGTCGCTCTTTAGAAGCTGCGCCGATTCCAGGAATATCTCAATCCATTCATAATGGACTGTATGAAACGCCTCATGCACAGAGACTCCAGGATTTTTTCTAATTGTAAATCCTCCAGATTGTAACCACTAAATTGTTCCTGCTCGTAAGGAGCTCGTCTGCAAGCGTCGGGGCGGCCGCTAGATTCCGTTGTTTTCGAAGAGATGATGATCAACAGACCGCAGAGTTAATTCTCTCTCCCTCTCTCTCCGGTCAGTTTGGATACGTTTGGCTGTTCTCTGTGGCGCACATTAATAGCTGGGTTATTGAGAGTTTCTGAGCGCCTGAAGAATTGACTCAAGGATTCGGTTTCAGTCGGAAGAAAAGGGCCAAAGTGGATCCTCAGTTTCACAAACGGTCTGTAAATAAATATCTGGCAGTGCAGGATGACAGAGATGAGCTCCGGTCCAAAACCCACTGAGCTTCCCATCTCAACTTCACTGTTCAACGGCAAGACATATTGTAATGAAGCACTGTGTGTGTCCTGAATGCATCACGACGTGCTCAGTGAAACAAATCTATCCAACATGCTATATATTTTAGAAAATACAATTTTATTGTATTTTTTATAATTTATTTTTTATATTAAGTACATTACATTTAATACAAAAATATCAAGAATTATATATAATTGTATACTGTATTAAATAATATTATTATAAATTAATAATAATAATTTATAATTTCTCTATAGTAATTCTATATTAAAATAATTGTAAACATTTATACATTTATATGCTATTTAATTTATTATAATATATATTATAATAATGTTATTTATTTTATTTTTAATAAAACATATATATATATATATATATATATATATATATATATATATATATATATATATATATATAATTATTTAAGTTTATATAATTTTATATATTATAAATATAGCTATTTAATTTATTATAATATATATTATAATAACGTTATTTATTTTATAATATATTAAATTTTTAATAAAACATATATATATGTATGTATATATTTATAATTATTTTAATTTTAATAAATTTTTATAATTATATATTATAAATATATTCATTTAATACAAAAAGTATAAAAACTATATTAATATAATAATATATATAATAACAAATAAATAATATATATATATATTAATTTATGATAATATTTTAATTTCTATATATATATATTAAAATGTATATAATTATATACAATTTTGTTTCTTTATCTTTTTTTCTTTATCTTGTTCTTTTATAGCTTTTTGCACAAGCGGTTTCTTTAATTGTCTCATGAAGCTGAATGTACCTAACCTAAGATCGCAAAAGTGGTTTTAAATCGAAGAAGAAGAAAAAAAACCTGATAATATCTGTTAGTTTTTAGTGGGATTAAGTGTCTGTTGAGTGTGTGTACACAGTGTGTGTGTGTGTGTGAGGGTGCTGACAGAATGAAGCGCTCTCTCTCACACACCTCTTCCTCTCACAGCTTGTGTGTCGTTCAGGTGATTCATGGTGCCCGTGTGAAAGGAGTTTGTTGGCAGTTTCAGAGAAATATTAGCAGAGTTCAACCTCTCTTGCCCTTCCTCGTTTCACAAGACGCTTTGCTCTCGGGCAGGTGAGCCTCTTAACCGCATGAAGAATTCCCAATCATTCCCGAAACCGCACTAAAAGCCCAGGAGAAGATTAATACGGCTGCCGGAATCCAGAGGAGCGCCGTCAGAGCGTGCCGACGGCAGCAGACGATTTACACTCGCTTTCTTCTTCAGTATCCGAGTCGCTGCAGGTCACAGACGAGTTTATGACTCAGAAGATGCTCTTTCATGGTTTTTATGGAGTTCATTGACGTATTAATGTTGTCTCAGATGATGCTATAAAAACAGACACAAATAAGACAATCATTGTCATCAAATGGACATTTTTGGTTGATATTAAACTATAGATATAATATATTTTTTATAAAATATGTTATATTAAGTTACATTTTTTGTGCTTTTTCCTTTATTGTGATAAAAAGTGAAGCAGAGCAGGATGTGATAGGAGGCATTTTTTATATATTATTTTTAATTATACATATTATTATACAAATATATATAATTCTAATTATGAAATTACTTTTTATACTATTTTATTTTATTTTATTTTACACATTTAATTCTTATTTTTTATTTAATTCATTTTTTATTTAATTATTTTTATTTAATTATATATATTTTTAAATGTATATAATATAAATGTAATAAAAATTTATATTTATTATATATATATAGTTCTTATTTTATGTATACAATTTGAAAACATATTCTTATAATATATCTTTCTCTATATATATATCTATATCTCTATATATATATGTGTATATATATATATATATATATATATATATATATATATATATATATATATATATATATATATATAAAATTATTAACTTTATGCATACATTCTAAAAAATGCTGGATTAAAAACAACCCAAGTTGGGTTGAAAATGGACAAACCCAGCGATTGGGTTGTTTCAACTCAGTGATTGGGTTGTTTGAACCCGGCGATAGGGTTGTTTTAACCCAGGGAATGGGTTGTTTTAACCCAGCGATTGGGTTGTTTTAACTCAGTGATCGGGTTGTTTTAACCCAGCGATTGGGTTGTTTCAACTCAGTGATTGGGTTGTTTTAACCCAGCGATTGGGTTGTTTTAACCCAGGGAATGGGTTGTTTTAACCCAGCGATCAGGTTGTTTTAACTCAGTGATTGGGTTGTTTTAACCTAGCGATTGCGTTGTTTCAACTCAATGATTGGGTTGTTTTAACCCAGGGAATGGGTTGTTTTAACCCAGCAATCAGGTTGTTTCAACCCAGTGATAGGGTTGTTTTAACCCAGCGATCAGGTTGTTTCAACTCAGCGATCGGGTTGTTTTAACCCAGCGATCAGGTTGTTTTAACCCAGCTATTGGGTTGTTTCAACTCAGTGATCGGGTTGTTTTAACCCAGCGATTGGGTGGTTTTAACCCAGCGATTGGGTTGTTTTAACCCAGTGATTGGGTTGTTTCAAATCAGTGATTGGGTTGTTTTAACCCAGCGATCGGGTGGTTTTAACCCAGCGATTGGGTTGTTTTAACCCAGCGATTGGGTTGTTTCAACTCAGTGATTGGGTTGTTTAACCCAGGGAATGGGTTGTTTTAACCCAGCGATTGGGTTGTTTTAACCCAGCGATTGGGTTGTTTCAACTCAGTGATTGGGTTGTTTTAACCCAGGGAATGGGTTGTTTTAACACAGTGATTGGGTTGTTTTAACCCAGTGATCGGGTTGTTTTAACCCAGGGATTGGGTTGTTTCAACTCAGTGATTGGGTTGTTTTAACCCAGCGATCGGGTGGTTTTAACCCAGCGATTGGGTTGTTTTAACCCAGCGATTGGGTTGTTTCAACTCAGTGATTGGGTTGTTTAACCCAGGGAATGGGTTGTTTTAACCCAGCGGTTGGGTTGTTTTAACCCAGCGATTGGGTTGTTTCAACTCAGTGATTGGGTTGTTTTAACCCAGGGAATGGGTTGTTTTAACACAGTGATTGGGTTGTTTTAACCCAGTGATCGGGTTGTTTTAACCCAGGGATTGGGTTGTTTCAACTCAGTGATTGGGTCCAATCAGATTACAACAACCCAATCGTTTAAAACAAACCCAACCCTGTTGTTTTTAACCCAGCATTTTTTAGAGTGTACTATTTATACTTTTAATTTATATTATTTAGTTTTATTATTTTTTGTTTAATCAATTTAAATTAATTTTATTAAAAATGTTTTATTAGAAATTAAATTAAAATGTTAAGAAACAAATCAAGTAAGAGTCTAGACTAGAGCTGTAAAATGAATGTGGAGCAGCTCAGATCATTTTCTGAGAAATATTTGAGTTCATATTGAGATCTGAAACTCTAGAGGAGATGAACAGAAGAAATCTTCGGTCTTATCTGGTTTTAAGGATGATTAGATGTTTTACTAAACAACAAAAGAACTGATTAACTGAGTTTAGGCCGATTTAGAAATCCGCCTCTGTCTCATGAGTTACAATTATGCAATTATTTTACTAAAGGTTCATCTAAAATATTTCAGGCCTCAGCGTTTTTTTTTTTTTCAATTTTGCCTGGATTTCAGTATTGAGTATCAGACCGCAGAAAAGAAATCAAAGTTGTTTTGGATGGTCTCTGTGTGTGTTTCCAAAGTAAACTCATGAAGAAGTAATGACTGAGATCCTGCATGAATCACTGGTTTATGGTGTTTAGGGAATAAAGCTTGTAGATGTTTCTGCTTGTTGTTGTTCTTTGCATCGATCGCCAGCGCATAAGACGAGTTCTGGTGAAACGGATGTCTTTCTCTCTTCATTTGTGGTGAAATCAAATCCTCCTGGAGCGCACAAGCCACTGAACCTAATTGCAAATTACTCTCCAGCGAAGCCTAACAATACACCAAGACGTCTTTTATACAGAACAGCAAATCATGATTTTGAATTCATGACCAAACTTCATCAAATGCAATATTCTGTAGAATGCATTTTGATTTCACGCAACAGCATTTTATCCTCTTCCACAAAATATAATGCAGACGTTGAGTCGCTGTTGCATCCTAGAATTTGCAGAAATATTTGGTTAGATTTTAATGCATCAGCAACTCATAATGTGAATGATTAATATATATATATTTATACAGTATATAATGCTTAAGGGGGTAATATTTATGTATACTATTTAAAAATTAATTCTTATAATAATTCTTATAACTTATTTTATTTATGTATACTATTTAAAAACTAATTCTTATTTTAATATAATAATATAAAACATATTTTTTTAATAAAAATTAATTATAACATATTTATATAATTTTGTTTATTTTTTAAATTTTTCTTGTATTTTGTACTTTTTATATATATATATGACATGCACTTTTGTACATGTAAAAATTATTTTTGAAGTTAAAAAATATTATTTTTATATCATTCTTATT
Source organism: Rhinogobio ventralis (assembly GCA_039654625.1). Lineage (NCBI taxonomy): Eukaryota > Metazoa > Chordata > Actinopteri > Cypriniformes > Gobionidae > Rhinogobio > Rhinogobio ventralis. Next base: position 4,274,541 of record CM077216.1, read on the forward strand.
TTAATATAATATAAAAATAATTTTTATAATATATATAATTTTTATTGTAATGCTTTTTTTAAAATTATATATATTTATGATTCACTAATCAAATATTTGATTAGATGTAATGCATCTCATACTTTTTCATGACGTGCTTTTATATATATATATATATATATATATATATATAATTTTTATTATCTATTTTTAAAAATAATTATATAGTAGATTATATAATTTTATTTATATATATATATATATATATATATGTTTAAAGGTTGATTCTTGTTTTATTTATGTATACTATTTGAAAACAAATTCTTATAATTCTAATAAAATAATCTAAAAATGTATTTAAAATATTTATTTAAATTATTATCATTTTGTTTATTTTTTACTTTGTATTTTATTTCTTATATATATATATGACATGACATGCACTTTTGTACAAAAAAGTTTTAAGACAAAAATTATTGCAGTACGTTTGACAAGAAAATACTATTTTAGTCGTTCATGTTTAGTTTTTATTTGTAATTAATTTTGAAATTCACTAGCAATTTCTGATTGTAAGTTGTTTCCACACCATCTTTTTTTCCAGTGTAACAGAATAAGGAAGTTTTCTTCAAAGTGACGACGCAGTTATGAGAAGGAAATCTCAAGCACATTCAAGCATGACATCCAACTCCTGAACTTCTTACATGGAATTTAATGTCAGGAGCTGCTTAAAAAATTATAAACTTGCATTAAATCATCAAACATGTTGTGAGTTGCAGCCAATCCTTGTGCTTTTTCTTGCATGCAACAGTTGTTGAAGGGTCAAGCCGATGTCTCGACAGGTATTCACGACTGACATTAAGCCGTCTGTCATTGATGAAGTGCAGATTAGTCAAATCACCCTGAAGCCACAGGAAAGAGATAGACATCTCCTGTTAGAGGAATGAGTGGGATGGCCGGTATATCCGTATGGAAATGTGTGCGTTTAGTGCAGGTCAGGGATTAGATGTTCTCAGGATTGAGTGAGAACAGAAATGAAATAGAGAGGAAAGAGAAGTAGGAAAATAATGAAGAGATAAGAGGTCAGTTATTTTATGCTGTACATTTTGAACTCATAAACTTAAAAAAAAAAAAAAAATGAATATGGATAGTTGACATGGATATTTTGTAACTATATATACAGTATATTGCCAAAAGCTTTGGGACGTCTGCCTTTACAACATCGTAAATGGAGGTTTTAATCGCAGGTTAAATTCTAATCTGCTATTTGTTAATCTGGGTTTAAAATTAAGTGGTGCAACACAACTCGGTTTAAAATAAAGCCTAGATTAACAAATCCTAGATTGGCTCTAAACTGTGCTTAATTTAATCCTTGTTGGTGCAACCCACCCTAGGAGTGTGTTTATGGGAATGTTTGACCGTTCTTCTAGAAGCGCATTTGTGAGATCAGGCTCTGATGTTGGACGAGAAGGCCTGGCTCGCAGTCTCCGCTCTAATTCATCCCAAAGGTATTTTATCGGGTTGAGGTCAGGACTCTGTGCAGGACAGTCAAGTTCCTCCACACCAAACTCGCTCATCCATGTCTTTATGGACCGATGCTTTGTGCACTGGTGCGCAATCATGTTGGGACAGGAAGGGGCCATCCCCAAACTGTTCCCATAAAGTTAGGAGCATGAAATTGTCCAAAATGTCTTGGTATGCTGAAGCATTAAGAGTTCCTTTCACTGGAACTTTATTATCGTAGGAAACCATACTAAAAGTATAAATAGTATACATATATAGATTTTTGTTCATTTTTATTGTTCAATATTTATTTAATGTATACTATTGATTCCTTTATTATTGTTTCTTATAATTTTTTATATTGTTTTTAAAATAATTATATATATATTTTTTTTTATTTTTAATTTCTAAGTTTATATATAGGCCAATATATACACACATAAACACAATACATTATATATATGTATAATGTATTATTATTAATGTTGAATTTTTGTGTGTGTGTGTGGTGCACTGGTGCAGGGCCGCCTGTGTGTGTGTGTGTTTGTGAATAGAAGACAGTGCTGATTCAGCGACGCCTCCTCCTGTGTGACTAGATGGAAACAGGATGTGAGAACATCCGATGAAAGCTCTGCCTGTCACAATCAGATCATCATCGCTCTTTTCTGATTGGACGCGGGCAGAACTGGACAGGTGGACAGACTTTAACCCTTATCATGGACACTTTAAATATAAAGAGCTTCAATTTTCATGTGTTCCGAACACATCTGATAAATGAGCTGCGGTTGGCTCTTTGATCTCTGATCTGAAAGATTATTCATATGTGACAATAGAGCAGGAGTTAGAGCTTATCTGGATGGAGTCGTGATTAAAGACCTGCTTTACATGCAACAAGAATGATCTAGAAATGCAGCCGGTCACAATGCAAAACTGCTGTCAGTGCTGGATTACACAACGTCTGTGAACTCGCTCAAATCGTTTAAATTCAGTCAGATGTCATTGATTGGCAACATTATGTTTGTAAACTGTCAGCTAATGTATCAGTTCAGGAAATCTGGTTTATTCTGCTGGGGTTTTGTGTGTCAGACCAGAACAACCCATGTTTCCCCGTGGCAGTGAGTGTGTGTGAGAGAGAATGTGTGTGTGTGTGTGTGTGTGTATGAGAGAGTGTGTGTGTGTTTGAGAGAGTGAGTGTGAATGTGTGTGAGAGAATGTGTGTGTGTGTGTTTGAGAGAGTGAGTGTGTGTGTGTGTGTACGAGAGAGTGTGTGTGATAGTGTGAATGTGTGTGAGAGAGAATGTGTGTGTGAGAGTGTGTATGTGTGTGCAAGAGAGTGAGTGTGTGTGTGTGTGTGTGTGTGAGAGAGAGAGTATGTGTGTGTGTGTGTGTAAGAATGTGTGTCGGACTATGTGTGAGAGAGTATGAGTGTGTGTGTGAGAGTATGTGTGTGCAAGAGAGAATGTGTGTGTGTGAGAGAGAGTGTATGAGCGTGTGTGTGTGTGAGAGTGAGTGTGTATGAGTGTGTGAGATAGTGTGAATGTGTCTGTGAGAGAGTGTATGTGTGTGTGTATGAGAGTATGTGTATGTGAGAGTGTGAGTGAGATGGAGTGTATAAGTGTATTTGTGTAAGAGTGAGTGTGTATGAGAATGTGTGTATGAGTGTGTGTGTATTAGAGTGTGTGTGATAGTGTGAATGTGTCTGTGTGAGAGAGTGTATGTGTGTGTATGAGAGTATGTGTATGTGAGAGTGTGTGATAGTGTGAATGTGTCTGTGTGAGAGAGTGTATGTGTGTGTACGAGAGTATGTGTGTGAGAGTGTGAGTATATCTGTTCTAATTCATGTGAGTGCAGTTTTTTCATTTCTTTTCTATTATTATTTTTTTAATAAATATTATATAATAGAAGATATGATGGTATTTTAAGTGTTATGAGAAGTCGATTGCTTTATGAATGACAGCAATGTGTTTCCAGTGTAATGAGTTTGCAGTGCAGAGCTCGTCCCTGTGTTTGTCTAAAATCATCTGATCGCTGCAGCTTCATCGTAACTCTTCTCGATGCTCTCGCTGACCTCAGATGATTGGCAGAGAAGCAGCGGGCAGATTTAGCGCGTCCTTCAAGAGCACTACGTCCTTTCGCCGGCATGAATGGAGCCTAGGGTTCAACGGGATTGTTTGTTCGCTCTGAGGTTGTAAATCTCCTCAGCCGTGTCAAACGTGATTTGTTTAGTGGTTTGCTCTTGTCCGTCTGAGCCAAAGCGGTCAGTCGGCATGACGGACGCAGTCTTCCACCCACCTTCTCCACGTAAGGTCAGCGGATATATATGCGTAAAACGAGGGTAAACAGAGACAGAGCGCTACTCTTCCACAGCGATCTTGGATTCTGTCGCAGACACTTGCCACTAAACTCTATTAGACATCTGTTTTAATATTCCTCTGTTCTTCCCTTCCAAGTTCTTTGAGGGTTTTCTGGTCAGTCCAGTTTTCCACTGGCAGGGTTCGAGGCTATCCCAGGGTGCTTCTAGCTGGAGTGGAGTCAGGGCTTTGGTTCTGGCCTCCTCACATGTGCTTTATTCACTTTGGCGTTTGTGAGAGTATGGCCCTCGCGCACCGTTAACCCGATGTGGACAGCAGCCTGATTGGGCACCGCCTGCGCCATGGATAGGAAAGATTGGGAGGCAGGGCGAGAGTATATTTTAGGAAAATTCAGGAAATTGAAATCGGGAAGTTTTGTTTGTGAGCTTGCATTTGTGTTCTTGTGTGTGTGTGTGTGTATATATATATATATATATATAGTGTAGTGATTGTTTAAACACATTTTAAACTGTGCATGTGAGTGAGTGTGTGTGCATGTGTGTGTTTGTGAGTATGTGCACACGTTTGTGTGTTTGAGTGTGAGTGAATGTGTATGTATGTGTGCATGAGTGTGAGCGTATGTTTGTGTGTGTGTGTGTGTGTGTGTGTGCTTGTGTATGTATTCATCAGTGTGTATTTGTATGCATGCATGAGTGTGTATTTGTGTGCGCATGAGTGTGAGTGTGTGTGCACACTGTGCAAGTGAGTGTGTGCATGTGTGTGTTTGTGAGTATGTGCACACGTTTGTGTGTGTATGTATGTGTGCATGAGTGTGAGTGTATGTTTGTGTGTGTGAGTGTGCACATGTGAGTGTATGTATGCATGAGTGTGTATTTGTGTGCGCGCGTGTATGTGCACATGTGTGTTTGAGTGTGTATTTGTGTGTGCGTGTTTTGTATGTGTATGTGTGTGAGAGTGTGTGTGTGTGTGTGTGTGTGTGTGTGTGAGTGTGTGCTGCATGCATCCAAACGCTGATCCATGGCAGCCACTTTTCTTCTTGGCAATGATCTTTTTTCCTGCTTTTGCCACAACACTGGCACTGTGTGTATATGTGCATTTGAGTCAGAGACTTGAACATGCCAGTAAATGTGTCTGTGTGTGTATGAGGAGTGCAAGTCTTTTCTGCCATCACAAGTTGGCTGGTTTATAGCAAAGAATATAGATATAAAGATGCTACACTCATATATTACTTATGAATGGGTGAAAATACAACGTGCAATATGACGTAATAAGTCCCGCCTTATAAATAAAATAGCCAATCGGTGATTGGTTAAGTCATTGCATCACTGCAGCTGCTGAAAAAGAAGCTTTTTGAATGCTATTTGAGCACAAGAAACATTTATGGGACAGTTCATGACAGATTTTGTTGCTGATTTAAAATATGTTATTTAAATGCGTTCATTCAAGGGACAGAAACAGCTGTCCGGAGGCGTTGCATATATGGCAAACAGACTTTGTTTATAGTCACCAAAATGACACATGATTGGTTGTATTTAATAAACAAAATCAGAAAGGAGAGATTTATTATGGTCTACATGTGACATTTTGCACAAACACATTTTGAAGGAAGAATCTCATCCAAAATTACACTCCAAACTATATTTTTTTCCATTTTAACATTTATTTTCATGCCACTTTTAACATTTCTCCTCCAATTCCTATTACCATTAGTGGCCAGTGTTTGGCTCGTCTGAGATGATCAAAGTTTGCTTTTATCAGTGGATTCATTTCCCCAGATTGTTCGGCTGATATACTGTAGATGTCATGTTAAATAAAGCTCCAGATGTGTGTGTGTGAGCAGCGGTGTTTCTTGTGGTGGGTTTGTAAGGTGCTCTGGCAGGAGAATTCAGCACTTTGGACAGCACCTTGGCTTTGCTTTCTCACACTCTGAGAATCCTCCAGCTCAACATCTGTGGCCGCTGTTCAACAGCTGCAGCCGCATCGCCAAAGGTGCACAGAAACACTAACCTAATCACATATCTTTCATCTGCGCAGGCTAATTATCAATTCTCATTTGATTTGAAATTCATGTTTTTATATTCTATACACTATTGTCCATTCTCATTTTTAGTCATTATGTAAAGATACCAAATCATGTTTTCTTTAAGATATCGAATATCTAAACACCAACTGATTTTGTTGCTCATATTAATTATGAGTTTCTAACAGTGTAGATAACAAATTTAGCCTTTTTTATCATTTCAAGAGAAAACACGAGTGGTGTTTTTACATGCAAAGGTTGCTGCCATTATATTAGGTGTTCTGGCTGGTTGCTAGGGTGTTGCCATGCAGTTGTAGAGGTGGTCTAATTGTTTTTTAGCACAATGTTATCTGGTCGCTAGGGTGTTGCTACGCTGTTTCTTCTGCGTTCTAATTTGTTTTCTTTAGAACAATGTGTGTTTGCTAGACTGTTGATATGCAGTTGCTAAGGTGTTCTTTCATTGGTTTTTAGCAGTTATGTGACTAAGATGTTCCAATTTATTTTTAGTACAGTGTTATGTGATTGCCAGGGTGTTCTGGCTGGTTGCTAGGGTGTTGCTCTGCAGTTGTAGACGTGGTATAATTGTTTTTAGTACAATTTTATGTGGTTGCTAGGGTGTTGTGGCTGGTTGCTAAGCAGTTATGTGATTGCCTGGGTGTTCTGGCTGGTTGCTATGGTGTTGCCATGCAGTTTCTAAGGTGTGTTAATTGTTTTTTTTTAGCACAATGTTATGTGGTTGCTAGGGTGTTTCTATGCTGTTTATTCTGCGTTCTAATTTGTTTTCTTTAGAACAATGTTGTGTGGTTGCCTGGGTGTTCTGTCTGGGTGCTTGGATGTTGCTATGCAGTTGCTAAGGTGTTCCAATAAGATTTTAGCACAATGTGCAGTTTTATTGGTTTTTAGCACAGTTATGTGATTGCCTGGGTGTTATGTTCTGGTTGGTTGCTAGGGTGTTGCCATGCGATTGCTAAGGTGTTCCAATAAGATTTTAGCACAATGTTATGTGGTTGCCCAGGGTATTTTGGCAGGTTGCTGTGCAGTTGCTAAGGGTTTTTTTTTAGCACAGTGTTGTTCTGTTAAGGTGTTGATCTGCAGTTGTAGATGTGGTCTAATTATTTTATAGCATAGTGTTATGGGGCTGCTAGGGTGTTGCTATATTGTTTCTTATGCATTTTGTTTTTAGAACAATATTATGTGGTTACTGGGCAGTTGCTATGCAGTTGCTAAGGTGTTCTAATTTGTTTTTAGGACAATGTTATGTGATTGCCAGGGTGGTCTAGCTGGTTGCTAGGGTGTTGCCATGCAGTTGCTAGGGTGTTATAATTATTTATAGCACAATGTTATATTTTGCTAGCTAGGGTCTTGCTCTGCAGTTGTAGAGGTGGTCTAATTGTTTTTTTAGCAGTGTTATGTGGCTGTTAGGGTGATGCTATGCTGTTTCTTATGCATTCTTTTTTAGAACAATGTTATGTGGTGGCTGGGCTGTTGCTAAGGTGTTCTAATTTGTTTTTAAGATAATGTTATGTGATTACCAGGGTGTTCTGGCTGGTTGCTAAGGTCTTCTTTTATTGGTTTTTAGCATAGTTATGTGATTGCCTGGGTGGTCTAGCTGGTTGCTAGGGTGTTGCCATGCAGTTGCTAAGGTGTTATAATTATTTATAGCACAATGTTATATTTTGCTAGCTGAAGGTGTTGCTCTGCAGTTACAGAGGTGGTCTAATTTTTTTTAAGGACAATGTTATATGTCATTGTCAGGGTATTCTGGCCGGTTGCTAGGATGTTGCTAACGTGTTTTTTTTATTGGTTTTCAGCAGTTGTGTGATTGTCTGGGTGTCCTGTTCTGGCTTGTTGCTATGCAGTTGCTAAGGTTTTTAGCACAATGTTATGTGGTTGCCCAGTGTACTTTGGCTGGTTGCTAGGGTGTTACTGTGCTGTTTTTTTCTGTCCAGCATGTGAAAATCATGCGTGTGAACACTTAGTAAAGTAACAGCACGCCTCTCCCCAGCAAGACACATGCTATGATGGTTTAATAGACAGATATTTGGGTTTGCTTAAATCTCGTCAACAGTAAAAGTGATGCTAGCTTTTCTACTACCACTATTTACTACAAAATATTGATTTTGCTAGTTTGTGTTTGAGTCCTGCTGAGCAGATATCACAGGTTGTTCCCTCTTCCCCCCAGGCAGCAGGGAGGCGGCATTCACCTACGCCATCACCGCCGCTGGGGTCGCCCACGCCGTCACGGCCGCATGCAGCCAGGGAAACATGAGCCACTGCGGCTGCGACAGGGAGAAACAGGGCTACTACAACCAGGAGGAGGGCTGGAAATGGGGCGGATGCTCCGCGGACATCAAATACGGCATCGAGTTCTCCCGAAAGTTTGTGGACGCCCGGGAGATAAAAAAAAATGCCAGACGGCTGATGAACCTTCATAACAACGAAGCTGGGCGAAAGGTGAGGCTTTTTGATTCGACATTTAGCAACCTTTTTTCTGCAAGACCATTCGTCCAATGTTTTGTTTGACTGCATGGTTGGGAAAATCGTCCAGACAATGCTTCTTAATCTGTTTAGACTTCAGAAGCTTTTCTAAAATCTTTGAAGCTTGAAAACAGTTTTTTGGCCAGCGTTGACTTGAAGAAAATCTTCGGCGGAAAGTTCTTATGCGTTCATTTGTTATTTCTCAAGAGCGTTTTAATTTGACAATTTACCAACACTGGTCGTGGTCGTCTTGCAGAAACATTTATCTATTTAGTTTGACTGCACGGTTGGGAAAATCTTCCAGACAATGTGGCTTAATCTGTTTTAGATGTCAGAGGCTTTAAAACATTGAATCTTGGAAGCACTTTTTGGCCGACATTTAGTTGAAGAAACAAATAAATTCTTTCGGAAAATTTCTTATCCATTAATTCTTGCTGAAAAGACAAATGCATTTAGAGCGTTTTAGTAATTGGCTCCACACAGACATGTGGCACGGTTCATCTTCACAGTCCTCCAATACAGTTTAGGTAGTGTAGTGCGTTCTTCGTATATAAAACAGGTGTTTCAGGTGGCAATCGGAGGATTCGTTCACCAGACGAGTGCTTGAACAGTCAGCCATTTTCAGCAACTCGTTTTGTTTCAGCCAATTACTGTGTGTTTTCTCGGTTCGCGCCTTGATGCCGGTTCAAGCTCGGTTTGGCCGCTTGCCGCTTTGGCCATGTTTGTTTGTTTGATAGCTGTTAGTCATCCAAGAACACAAAACAACATGCTCTGAAACAGCAGAACCGCATGCACTCCGGTGACAAATGGATCTAATTAATAACACAAGGCTTTATGGTGTGAGCGAGCCTGAGCCGAGCCGGGATTGAGCCCCAGGTCCGCGGTTGCCAGTTGGAGGCCGTCCAATCCCATCGCGGACCGCTGTATGGAATCATCAAGTCTAAAGCCTGTAACAGGATATTATTGCGAGTCTTTCTGCAGCACTGAAAACACAACCCTCGCTCCATTGAGTCAGGCTTTTATAGAGGACCCACAATGGCATTCATGGAGCCATAGCATCATAGGGTAAGGGGGGACGGGACGTACCATATGACTCTGGATGGGGGAAGATGGAAGTTGCCGCTCTGGAATTTCAATTGCTATCATACGTGTATGTGGTTTGTGCAAGCCGGGGCCAACCCTGGTCCACATTAGCGCTGTGGATGTAAGCGTATCCAGGCAAATGTAAACAGCGCTGCGGGCCTTCGGACGGCTTGTGAAGTAACACATCGTTCATTTTGAAATGCCATTGCCTGCGGGCACACGTTGGCTCGGTGTACGTTGAATCAACATTAGTCATGAACGTATTTCTCTGCAGAATCAACGGTGATGTATTGAAGCCACGTGGAACTGATTTCAGTAGCGCTACGGGTGTTCAGATAATCAATGTTTTACAAGGGAATAATATGTTAATTGTTTAAGTAATGGCTGAAAATCCAGTTTACATGTTATGAAATCAAATTACTGCTTGGCAGAATTAATGAAACATTCAAGGTCAAAACCTAGTGAGCTGCCTTGCTTAATATATATAATTATGTGTAGATATTTGACACAAACACACAATATTATATATATATATACTGAAATAAAAGGTACTAGAAATAAAGAGTTATTACATATATATATATATATAGTAAAATGAAAAAAATGCACATGTATTATTTTTACGTAACATACTGTAAATAACTACATATACATATATATTAGTGCTGTCAATGCTGTTAATCGCGATTAATCCATCCAAAATAAAATTATTATTATTCATATATAAATACACACATATATGCATAAATACATTTAAGAATTTTTTTATATTTATATATAAAATATTTAGATTTATATATAAATTATATAACTATATATACAGTATATACATGCATATATTTATTAAATATATACATGAATGAGTGTATTTATATATACATAATAATTATACACAGTACACACATATATTGTCACAGTTATTTTCTGTTTTGTTCCAATGACTTCCTGTTTTCTTTTGTCACATGTTCCTTTGTTCAGTTTTCCCGCCATTCGTCTGTCCCCATGGCAACCCTCATTAGTTAGGTTCCTTCCAGCTGTGTCCTGTTGATTATCTCGTTTGTGTGTCCTATTTAAGTTCTCCCATTTCTGTCACTCCTTGTCCGGTATTGTAAGTCTTTTCTGGCATTACGTTGTGTGTACCCTACCTGCCTGTTTAAGTGATTAAACTCCTTTTTGCACTTCATGCTTCTCCCATCGTCTTCCTACCCTTCCTATGTTTTATCAGCACTAATGTATATATAAGCCTTAAAATGCTGTCTATGTAGGTAGCTCAATACGTTTTGGAACAAGTAAATTTTTAAAATGTAAATCAAATTGCAATAATATATTTATTCTGCATAATATTTTTTTTGCATAATTCATTCAACCATTTTTTAGTCAAAATGGAAAACTGGCAGCATTCATGAGAGTCATAGGGAAAGGCTAGGAAGTACAAAACTTTAATGTAGACGTTTATAAATGTCTTGCCAGAACAATCCCTCGACCTCTTTTGTTCTTGCACAGGCCCTGTTGAAATCGAGAGGGCTTTGACTGTCAATGGCCTTGCGTGGGTCAAGGTGGTTTTGTGGGATTGATCGATTCGTTTACATGTGTTTTCCAGGGAAATGACAATTGCTTTTGGTAAGGAGTCGTGCCAGACAGAGAAAAGGGTCTGGAAAAAGTATTTATACAGCATTGATATCAATGTAAATCTAAAAATAAAACATTTCCTTTTTCTTTGCAACAGACTGTACATGCAGATATATTTTTGCTAGACGATTTCTTCCGCTATTCTTCATGTTGCTTGCAAAAGATCTGCAATTCATTAAAAGGCTCAATAATCCACTTCTAACATGGAGTATCATGGTGTTTGGCCGTAGGAGATTTATATTTATTTTTCCTGCTCATAGATGTGGTGTGCAGGAAGGTAGAGAGAATTACAGAGTAGGTTTGATGGGTAACTGGCAGAGAGCGTCTCGGTACGGAGCCGTCTGAAGTCTCCGGCAGTATTAATGTAGCACATTAGATCGTCCGTATGCCAGCATATGGTTTTTCCACTGCATGTACATGCTCGTCTTCCAAACAGCCCAATGCAAACCAGAAAAAAGCTGATTTCCGAAAGCCGTTAGTATGTGCTGTGTTTTTGTCTCCAGAGTGTTCAGAATAGCATACTAACTATTTCTGAAGTGTGCAGAATGTGCACCGTTTGTGAATTTTCTGTATGCATGGAATACGTGAGACACTGTATCCCACAATGCAATGTGGTCGACTTGGCCTTCCTTTTCCAGTCTGATGAATGATCTGTATAATGATAATTTAAGCCCTTCTTGACTGACATTTGTACAAAAAATTGGCTTTAAAAAAAAACAAAAGAATTGTTTTATGTTCAAGATGTAGCTGTCACTTGACGTGCTGAACACGGCATTATTTATTCTGTTTTATATAGAGTATTTTATTTACATTAGGCAGTATACGGTAAACTGTAAGCCAGCACTTCATATTGGATACCAACACAGCAACAGAACTGTATGCTCGTACAATACAATCATAATCATTCAAAACTAAACAGACTAACACATGAAACTACATATTATATTGCATAATATAACATACTTTATAATAAAATGTTGTATAAAATATTAACTTTTTTTTTTTTTTTTTTAATCAAAAACTAAAGAAAAATAACAACATGACACTAACACATGGAACATTATGATATAATAATACATATTATAGAACATATAACTATTTTTAAACATTAGGCTGTATAGCTATTATTTCATTCCGGATATTATATTAATTATATTATATTATAGTAGTGTCACATAAAATGTTATACAATATATAACTATATTTTAAACATTAAGCTGTATAGTAGGGCTGGGTAGAAAATATTGATTTCTCGATTTCAATTGATTCTCATTTTTATGAACCGATATCGATTCTTAAATCCCAAGAAAAATTAACTCTAGAGAGGAGCATTTTGCTAAATATATGCCCCATAACATATATTCACTATAATTTTTAATGTTCTTCAATATTTAATGCATGTATGAATAAATCTGGCACGTTTTTATGACAGACACCATTTAAATGTTTATATTTCAAATAACGATTTAGAGTAGAAATATGACTATGTAATTGTAAAGTTAATATTATAACTTTATTATTATAAAAAAAACGTCGAGTGTAATTTAAAGGGGTACTTCACCGCTGGAAAGATGAATGTGTATTTAAATTGGGTCATTTATGTAGTAGAAATGTGAAATTATTTTGGAAGTTGGTGCCTTCTAGACTGAGAAAAGCCAGAAAATGTATTTTTGGCTCAAGCAACCCGCCCCCGAATTGGCGCTAATTCTAAACCGAAACTAAAATGAGCACGGCCGCCTGGCATTCATTCACAGCCGCAGTCATTCACAGTGCGTGTCCAGTCTGGTGCGTTTTCAGTTCATGCCTATGGAAGCTTAACTTTCATAGGAATTCATTGAAAACACTCGCTTTGCTCCGCAACGCTCCGTTATTAAGGCCCGAAAGGCCGTGCGCAATTACATTCTGTGAGTGAGATCCCACCCCTATGGGCGGGTTGAACACATGCGGAACTAGCTCCTACTACTGGCTGTAGTCTCTAGCCTCTGCAAAATGACGATATTTGCGTCATCAGAGGCTTTTTTCCAGACATAAAATACATAAATCTCTTGTCTCAGGGGGGGGCACGATCATTCAAATATACTACCGGGTTTCTACTGATACAAAGCTTAATGCTAATCGCTAAGTAACCCTTTCAGTGTTTGTATAGAAATCAGTTAATTTTTACCTTCAATATTATAGTAGGCTAATGTACCAACTGACTCCCATAGTTTACAGCATTAGTTCAGAGATTTGTTTTCCTTGAGAAAATCTGCCGTGTATTGTACCTGATATATATCCAAAATAAACAATATTGAATCGAAATCGAATCAAATTGTGAAATTTGTGCCAATACCCAGCCCTACTGTATAGCTATTATTATTAATATTATTCCATTCCGGACGTGCTTAAGATGCAAAGAAAATTAGCATGAAAAGACTCTTTTCTTCTTTGAATTGTTTTTTAAATGTGTATTTCTTTTAAAATATCTCAGGTATGTTTGCATCCATGAGGGCTGTTCGAATTTACATTCCATACAAAAAGCTTTGAATGAGGAAGAGCAAAGTCTGCTAGTAAATGTCTAGCATAGCAAAACCTTATTCTGTGTTGTTATTTAAGACGATGTACAAAACACTGGTTGATCAAATTTTCCTAAGGAGTGCTCATAAACAGTTATTCAGCAAGTTTAATGAAACAGTCATAGTTTTCTTTCTCCAGAAGACATTTTTTGCTGTTGTTTGTCTTTGTAAACCAGTTTGTAAATGCTAATCTCACCGAGACTCGTGTTGTTGTGATTTTCTGCAGGTTCTGGAAAAGCGAATGAAGCTGGAATGTAAATGTCACGGGGTGTCGGGCTCCTGCACCACCAAAACGTGTTGGACCACATTACCGAAGTTCCGCGAGATCGGCTACGTCCTGAAGGACAAGTACAACAAAGCGGTGCACGTGGAGGCGGTTCGCGCCGACCGGCTGCGGCAGCCCACCTTCCTCAAGGTGAAGAAGACGCACGGATACCAGAAGCCCTTAGAAACGGACTTGGTCTACATCGAGCGCTCGCCCAACTATTGCGAAGAGGACGCCAAAACGGGCAGTGTGGGGACGCAGGGGCGACTGTGCAACCGGACGTCGCCGCACACGGACGGTTGTGACCTCATGTGCTGTGGGCGGGGCTACAACACGCATCAGTACACCAAGGTGTGGCAATGCAACTGTAAATTCCAGTGGTGCTGTTTTGTGAAATGCAACACCTGTAGCGAGAGGACGGAGGTTTTTACCTGCAAATGACGGGACGGGAGGAAGCCAGTTTAAATCGGCCGTTTTGCACAGCAGAATGTATATTTGCTTTAACACAGGAGTTAAAATACTAAACTCTATCCGTAGGTACGAGCCCAGAAGTACATGCACTGACTCGCGCTAAAGGACTGCAGGATACCAGTGCATTCTGGGATTTGTAGTGTGCTCGTTTCGCTCATCTAGGGATTCGGCATAAGACATTGCTGCGTTTGGCGGCACAAAAGGAACTCGTTGAGTTGTGTTTAAGGAGCTCAGTGCAAATCGAGGACGTATAAAAGCCTCCTAAATGCCAACTGGAACCTGGTAGAGTATGTTAGTTATCCAGTCACACTGGATCTGTCTGTTTGAACACTGAAAATAAATTATTATATATTATATATGTTATAGTCTCCTAAGGAACCGAAGTGCTAACGGGTAGAAATGTGTTATTTTGTACTAAGTGTAAAAAAAGAGAGAAATGGAAACAGACTTTGTAGAAACTCGTGACTAAAGGTGAAGCGAAAAGGCCCCGTATTTTCCGACAGAAACGTTTAATGGCTAATGATGTGTTGACTTCCGAAACCACTGTCATTTTTTTTTTTTTTGTGCTCGGCTGATGCATGTTAACATCGGTTCATCTTTGCTGAAATCTAGCCGTAGTTCTCAGTAAGGTATGCCATATAGACATTTGGGCTGCTTTTTCTTTTTCCAACTTGGCTAAAGCAGTGTCTACGATTCAAAGATCCTTCCTCAGTTCATGAAATGTGGAACGAGTATATTTCTGGATATGTTACAGAGTGCTGCACTGATATTTTTTCTATTCAGATACGATGCAATTAAAAGTAAAATAAATATCAAGTTGACTGACATGTGGGATTTTATTGCAGGGAAAAATAACACACTTTCTGAAGTCTGGGTTGTGAAACGCTGTTTCTCAGATTGTAGAATTGTCAGAATATGTGTGCGTGTGTGTGTGTGTGTAGTACCAGTTTGGAAACATTACTATTTTTAATGTTTTTAAAAGAAGTCTCTTCTGCTCACCAAGGCTGCATTTATTTTATTAAAAATACAGAATTTTTTTTTATATATTGTGAAATATTATTACAATTTAAAATAATGGTTTCTATTTTAATACACTTTAAAATATAATTTATTTCTGTGATGCAAAGGTGAATTTTCCTCAGCCATTACTCCAGTCTTTAATGTCACATGATCCTTCAGAAATCATTCTGATATGATGATTTATCATCAGTGTTGGAAACAGCTTCATATTTGTTTTAGAGCCTGATACTTTTTTCATGATTCTTTGATGAATAAAAAGTTAAAAAAGAACAGCATTTATTTGAAATAGAAATATTTTGTAACAATATACACTACCGTTCAAAAGTTTGGGGTCAGTGATTGTTTTTTCTTTCTTTTGAAAGAAATTAATACTTTTATTCTAGTAAAAATGTATTTTGTTAGAAAATATTTATATTTTGCATAAACGCTGTTCTTTTTCATTTTTTAATCTGAATCCTAAAAAAAGCATCACAGGTTCCAAAAAAATAACATAGAATGATTTGTGAAGGATCATGTGACACTGAAGACTGGAGTAATGATGATAAATTCAGCTTTGATCACAGGAATTACATTTTAACATATATTCACATAGAAAACACTTATTTTAAATTGTAATAATATTTCACAATATTACTGTATTTTTTGATCAAATAAATGCAGTCTTGATGAGCAGAAGAGACTAATTTCAATATAGTGGTTTTCCTCCATTTTAAAAGTTAACAAACCTATTTTTCTTCCCTAACTATGCACAATTATATGATTAATTGCACTTTATTTTTTGCATTTAGCACTGTTTTTCCCCTTGTGGTTGATTGCTTCTAAATGAATTGTTTGTTTATGCAAAAGTCCAATTATGAAAAGATGTCGACTGAGTTTAGACTCAAACATCAGTGTTTTCAAGTGCACATGACATCAGTATGAATCCCAACTCCAGTTTCCTGTATTTCAGAAGCCTGAAAAACCATTAGACCTCTCAACATAATGAACGTTAAACCCGAAAAGAATAGACTCGTCGCCATTTCCCCATTATTAATGACAAGACGAATTGCACTGGTGGCTTTTTACGCTTGTTTCCTGGCCATGTCAGCGACAGTTTTCCACTTCCATGTCTTCGAACCCCATTTGGGAATGTTGCCTAAAACGAGGCAGTGATATTCACTGTGACTCATATTTGAGGCCGCGCTCCTAAAGGCCGGAAATTGTGCCCGTATTGCGCAGTTCCAGTCACTCTTAATCTTAATAGGGCATGAGGAGGAAACATACATCATTAGATATCATAGTTAAATCAAGCGAGCAGCTCGCCGATCCAGCCTTGCTTTATGTTTCTGAGGAAAACACATGTTTATAATATCTTGTGGTCCGTTCGCTTGATTGTGGCATGTGTGGAGTTATCTTTGGAATTAAAGGGGAAAAAAACAAGAGAGTTAAGGTTGATTCGGTCTCGAACTGCGGTAGATATTCTGCTCTTTCATAGCGTCTCAGTATCTTTCTCCTAAAATCCCTTAGCAAAAATAAAAATGTATAGACTTTAGAGTTATAAAATGAATTTGGGATTTAAGTTGACTGACGTTTGTGATGTTATTGAGCTTTATAGCACCTTCCATCCAATAAATCGCATTAAGCTTTGTGCTTTGTTACTTCTGATATGAAACTAAGGCCCAATCCCATTTCTACCCCTTAGCCCTTCCCTTTCCCCTACCCCTTCGTTTTGCGCGTTCACGTGAAGTGGTAGAGGTAAGGGGAAGGGCCAGATAGCCCTTCAAACGAAGATTTTTCGGGACCACACTACGAACGAAGGGGTATGATGAATTTCCCTGCATACACCGACTACCGTGCTGCTAGTGTAGTGATGTTGCCACTCGGGACCGATCACTTATGTGTTGCCTGGATGCCAGTTTCTCCGTAGACAACCGTTTGAGTGATGTGAACTAATAATTAATAAATTAATAATACAGTTAAAAAAAAAATCTGGTCATCCTTCATAACGCAGTCGATATTTTTATCACGTATCGTCTGTAAACTCTTGCGTCTCCAAGGCAACAACTGACCCGTTTGTATTACATAGCAAAGAGCTCCGTTATCGCAGCACCACAGTAGAAAACAAAACCATATCCGTACCGACCGGCTCGGATCGGCACGGAATGGAACGGTTAACAAAGATGGAGAACAGTTTGGCCCGATGGAAATGCGGCTTCACCAGTCTTGTATGTTCTGTATCATTCTGTATCGTCTTAGGAAACTCAATAGCTCATACGTTTTTTAACTGAAAATGAGCGCCGTAGTATTAAGTCCAAATACTGTGCAAAACAACACTGGGAGTGAGTAATTTGTTATACGTGCCCGCACCTGATTTCTGTTAGATATAGCCTACGCACTTCACTGCTGTTCATACTGGTTAAATGTTACAGAACACTAATAAAATAAACGGGGTATGATGACGTATGACGTGTAATGGTGTAGTAGTGGTGTCCCATTTCTTAGGGGAATATTTTCACCCCTACGCCTTGCCACTCTGTAGGCATAGGGGTATAAAATAGAATTGGGATTGGGCCAAAGTCTCAGCTTTCAAATTCTGCCCATGAAATTCAAATTATATAACGTTTTAGAGCTCTTTAATGTGGCGTGACAGATCGAGTGTTCAAGTGAAGCAGAAGCGCACGTGAACCGATCATCTCTTCCGCTTTACAGCACCAAATAAACATGAATCAGAAAGTATGCTGAAATATACAGTACAACTTACAGAAATCATGTCTCAGTGTTTCAACTGTGAAAGATGTCAAAACAGCTTGTAAACAATGTTACGTCCAAAAACTCATTAGTTAGCTAGAAAAATTAACTCTAGAGAGGAACATTTTGCTAAATATATGCACTATATTGCGTATCGGTTGTATTTTTACTTAACCTGTTCTTCAATATTTAATGTATGTTTGAATAAATGCGTCATATTTTCATACCGGTCAAAAGTGTGGAAAGATTACTATTTTTAATGTTTTTGAAAGAAGTGTCTTCTGCTCACCAAGGCTGCATTTATTTGATCAAAAATACAGAAAAAACAGTAATATTGTGAAATATTATTACAATTTAAAATAATGGTTTTTGTAACAACCTTCGTATGTTCCGGGAAGAAGGAGGCGGGAAACCGGCAAACATTTAAAACTTTAATCAAATAAATAAACAAAATGAAAGTCGCCGCGGCAGCCCCTCACGGACGACTGCCGCGCACACACACAAAATAAAACGTAACCAAAAACACAACATAAGTCCAGGCCTGGTCCTCTCTCGTCTTGCACTGTCGTCGCTCCTCCTTTTATGCTCCCGTCACTCCTCCGTGAGACGAGACCGGTGTGGCGCGCAGCTGGAGCTCATTATCGCTCGTCACCGGCCCGCTCTCACGGTCCCTCACCTCACTGCTCGCCACAGTTTTCTATTATAATGTACACTCACCTAAAGGATTATTAGGAACACCTGTTCAATTTCTCATTAATGCAATTATCTAATCAACCAATCACATGGCAGTTGCTTCAATGCATTTAGGGGTGTGGTCCTGGTCAAGACAATCTCCTGAACTCCAAACTGAATGTCAGAATGGGAAAGAAAGGTGATTTAAGCAATTTTGAGCGTGGCATGGTTGTTGGTGCCAGACGGGCCGGTCTGAGTATTTCACAATCTGCTCAGTTACTGGGATTTTCACGCACAACCATTTCTAGAGTTTACAAAGAATGGTGTGAAAAGGGAAAAACATCCAGTATGCGGCAGTCCTGTGGGCGAAAATGCCTTGTTGATGCTAGAGGTCAGAGGAGAATGGGCCGACTGATTCAAGCTGATAGAAGAGCAACTTTGACTGAAATAACCACTCGTTACAACCGAGGTATGCAGCAAAGCATTTGTGAAGCCACAACACGCACAACCTTGAGGCGGATGGGCTACAACAGCAGAAGACCCCACTGGGTACCACTCATCTCCACTACAAATAGGAAAAAGAGGCTACAATTTGCACGAGCTCACCAAAATTGGACAGTTGAAGACTGGAAAAATGTTGCCTGGTCTGATGAGTCTGGATTTCTGTTGAGACATTCAGATGGTAGAGTCAGAATTTGGCGTAAACAGAATGAGAACATGGATCCATCATGCCTTGTTACCACTGTGCAGGCTGGTGGTGGTGGTGTAATGGTGTGGGGGATGTTTTCTTGGCACACTTTAGGCCCCTTAGTGCCAATTGGGCATTGTTTTTAAATGCCACGGCCTACCTGAGCATTGTTTCTGACCATGTCCATCCCTTTATGACCACCATGTACCCATCCTCTGATGGCTACTTCCAGCAGGATAATGCACCATGTCACAAAGCTCGAATCATTTCAAATTGGTTTCTTGAACATGACAATGAGTTCACTGTACTAAAATGGCCCCCACAGTCACCAGATCTCAACCCAATAGAGCATCTTTGGGATGTGGTGGAACGGGAGCTTCGTGCCCTGGATGTGATTCCCACAAATCTCCATCAACTTCAAGATGCTATCCTATCAATATGGGCCAACATTTCTAAAGAATGCTTTCAGCACCTTGTTGAATCAATGCCACGTAGAATTAAGGCAGTTCTGAAGGCGAAAGGGGGTCAAACACAGTATTAGTATGGTGTTCCTAATAATCCTTTAGGTGAGTCTACTTTAAAATGTAATGTATTCCTGTGATCAAAGCTGTATGTTCAGCATCATTACTCCAGTCTTCAGTGTCACATGATCCTTCAGAAATCATTCTAATATGATGATTTATCATAAATGTTGGAAATGGTTTTCTGTATTTTTGATCACATAAATGCAGGCTTGATGAGCCAAAGAAACTTCTTTCACAAACATAAAAAATAGTAAAGTGTCCAAATTTTTGACCAGTGTATATATATCAAATATTAGTATTAGCCATATTACCAAGTGACAAATGAATTTGCATTCAAATAAGTTTAATTGAATGTTATACACAAAATATATGGGAACACTGTAAAAAAAAAAAAACTCCACCTATTTCAACTTAAAAACTTACGTTTAGTTGCTGCCTTACATTTAAGTATAATCAAAAGTCATTTAAACTTAAATTATATTAAACTGACAAAAAAAATGTAGTTGAATCTCCTGTAATTTATAAAAAAGTTGAAATTGCTTAAATTATTTTGATTACACACAATTTTTTTTTATAGTGAAGTGGTTTCTCCATTTTAAATCTACACACTTTTGATTGACTTCGGCATCTAAGCAATGTAAGGTGTATATATAAGGTCTTTTTCTCAGGAGAAACATCTGAGAAGCAAAATACTGGCGGTAAACTTGGAAAATCTGAACACAATTCACATTTTAGGCAAATCTACACAATCTAGTTTCCAATGAATATTGTCTTGAAAGTGTCAAATAATTTCTTGATCTTAATGTATGTTTAACTGATACTTTATAGAATATATACCCAAGCTGAAGCTTTCTTTTGTCGGTTCGACCGTATTTTCGAGTTGGAGGGAAGCTGTCGGACCGTCATGCCCTCGGCTGAAAGGCATTACAGACAGGCAGCAAAGCAGAAGTAAGATGTGTTTTGTTAGTCGTCTGAAGCCCTGGGGCCCGGAACCATCTAAGCTCCATCACTATACCCCGGATTGCCCAAAATAAATCCACCTGTTTCTGGCAAACATTTTGTCATTAAAAAATATGAGAGAGAAAAACAGAGTCCACAGTGTGTGTGCTCTCCTCTAAAGCGGCTTTTGTTCTGGTGTCAAGATCGTTTGTTCAATGCGAGCTGAACAAATGCCGGTGGCCTTATTCACACAGAAACGGCCGATCGAGAGCCACTATCTCACACGGGTGAGAGAGAACAACTGCGTTTAATAGATCGCCGTTCGTTTACCTTCTTAACAACGGTTAGACCCAAAAAAAAACACAGAATGAATGCCGTTCCCTAATTTTATTGCTCAAATGTTGCTCTTTTATAGCCCATAATTTCCCACTTATAAGTCTCAAATATTTATCCTAAAAGTAATCCAGTTATAAAATGAATGTGGAGCAGCTCAGATCATTAAATTCATGTGATTCATGAGATCTTTTGATTGCAGGTAACGTTGTAATCCGATCACTTCTTGCTCAGGAGGAAATCATGCATTTTGTAAAGTCATATTGAAGGTGAAGTGTGTCGTCTCTTTTTGTGCCATTAGTGTCTCCATGTGGAATTGCATAATGACTGTTTCCGAACAGATTTCCAGATCTACCTCTTCTGGACTGAACTATGACTTATAATTGACTCTTCACATTAAACATCCCAAAGATTACACAAATTAGGCCAGATTATTAAAAGCGTAAAGCGTCAAATCAGAATTGCAAAAACAGTCTCATTGATTAATAATTGCATTGATTAACCGTATTACACATTAAAAATTACACAGATTTACTTTGAAATAATTTTAACTCAATTTAATTTTAATTTTAATCAATTGCACAAACAGGCAACATTAAATTAAATATAAAATTTTGATCACGTAGAAAGACTGAAATAGTATTTTTTTTATAAAACTCCAATAATCTTTGTTTCACTACAACTACAACACTATGTACAAATAAAATACAATTTTTGATGTAAATATACATGCTTGTTTGGCATATATATGGCAAAAGTTTTATAAAATTGTGTGTATATATATATATATATATATATATGCACACACACATTTATTTTATATATTTGCCCATTTTATATGTGAAAATATATTTGATATATAAAACATGCAAAAAATAAATATATTTAAACATGCATGTATTTTTACATATAAAATGTGTGTGTGTATATATATATATATATATATATATATGTATATAGGTGTATATATGCGTGTATGTATATGTATATGTGTGTGTATATATATATATATATGCGTGTGTGTGTGTGTATATATATATATATATATATAGGTGCATATATGTGTATGTTTATATATATAGGTGTATATATGCGTGTGTATGTGTGTGTTTGTATATATATTATATATTAGGGCTGTCGATGGAGTAAATTTTTTAATCGCGATTAATCGCACACTTATCGTGAAATTAAGCATACGCCATTTATCTCATTAAACACATTCATTTTGGCATAATTCATTTTGGGATAACCAAATAAAAGGAGTCCATTATAGTTAATTATATGATATAATAAATTTATACACACCCATGAAAAAAATCATTCCAGAAAAAAACGTTACAGAATTCACAGTGTATAGTATGTGTACAGAGCAACAACAACGAGATGGAAGCACACACTGGAATGAATAATTCACTAAAAACGCAATGCGAGTCTCTGTTCTCTCTGATATGTCTGATGTAATCAGCCTGGCCTTCTTTACATTAGCGCTGTTTTGGACTGTTTGAGTGAATTCGATTACTGGATCACTGAAAACTTTCCCAGAGTTTAACGGCTTAAAATGGCCTGATCACAAACAGAGAAGCAGAATCGGGTTAAAGGGTTAGAATGGAAATTTCCTCCTACCAGGGTTACTTGTGCTTGTAGATGCTCAGTGTGATTGTGACAAACTCCCGACTTCTAAGATCATCTAAATGCGTGACGAAAATTACGTTAATGACACAGCTCCACGTACTTCTGTAATTTATTTGTGTTAATTGCTTTCAATTATTTTGACGTGTTAAGGACTTAAAATTAATTGCATGCGTTAACGCTGACAGCCCTAATATATATGTGTGTGTACGTGTGTGTATATATATATATATATAGGTGTATATATGTGTGTGTGTAAGTGTATATATGTATATATATAGGGTGAATTCAGGGTGATTGGGACACTTTTTCCAAGTCATCTCAATGGCAAAAAGTGTCCCAATCACCCTGAATTCACCCTATATATATATATATAGGTGTACACACACACACACACACACACGCACACACTCATTTTCTTAATGCACGTTGATGCTGTATCCTGGCATTACCCATAAAGCATCAGACCAGGTACAGGCGTGTAAAAAGAACACTGGTGTTTAACCTCACCCGTGTTTTCCAAAGCAGCACACGCTGAGCATTGTGGGGGATTTCACAGGACCTACCGGGTAGAAACACAAATCTCAGACTAGCAATCTGTTAGCGCGGGATGAGCTTATGGATAGCGTGCAGCTGTGAGTGGGAGAGACGTGACAGTCGTAAAGAATAAATTATCTTTCAGAAAAACGAGGAGAAGGAATGGAAGGAGGGTGGAGGGTGAAGACAAAAGCGTAACGGGACGCTTTCAACTGACGTTTGAGATCTTCCAGAATGCACGGTGGAGATAGAAGGGAACTGCTGTCCTGCACACATCGTCATCCATTACGACGTTCTGCAGGACCTTCTCAGCAATGCGGCAGGATGCAGCAGTAGGAATGATAGCGTTTGTTACTGTGCAATAGGGTGAAACATTGGCGTACTACTGTTAGCGAAGCTCCTGAATCTGAGCATCAGTTTTGGCAGCTTGTAACGTGACTTCAGTGTGAAAACAGAAATGTTTTATGTCTGTTAGTCTTGTTTTCATACTAGGGGAGTGAAAGATAGCGAACCACCCCACCCTGAGACGAACCCACTCCAAACAGCCTGTTCAGACCTCAGAGATGAGTAATAGCACTCTCACACAAGTTTTATGAAAACTAAATATAAATGTCAATTTTATATATATATATGCAGTTTTACTTATATGTCGCAAAATGACAAAGTTGATCAAATTGTTCAAAAAAAAAAAAAAAATTAATAATAATAATAATATATATATATATATATATATATATAAGTCTAATTATTTTATATAACATGCTTTATGTAAATACATATGCATGTTTTTTTTGTCTCAGTATTATAATTGTGGATGAGCTCAAAATTCCAGACAACCTAGTTATGGTAAATAAATAAATGTTACATACGGTAACATAAAAAATAATAAATGTAATGGAATTTTTTTAATGTAAAGTTTAATTATATATTTAATATATATTATATATAAAATATATACTTAAGATCTATGTAAATACATATATGTGTGTATATATATATATATATATATATATATATATTTTTATAAAATGTAAATGCTTGTACTTGTAATGCTTGTATATATACATAAACTCTTTATTTTTAACTAGTTATTTTTTTTAATCGATTAATAGCACATACATATATATATATATATATATATATATATATATATATATATATATATATATATATATACACACACACCGATGTATATATATATATATATATATATACACACACACACACACCGATCAGGCATAACATTATGACCCCTGACAGGTGAAGTGAATAACACTGATTATCTCTTCATCACGGCACCTGTTAGTGGGTGGGATATATTAGGCAGCAAGGGAATATTTTGTCCTCAAAGTTGATGTGTTAGAAGCAGGAAAAATGAGCAAGCGTAAGGATTTGAGCGAGTTTGACAAGAGCCAAATTGTGATGGCTAGACGACTTGCTCAAGAAGTTAATGCTGGTTCTGATAGAAAGGTGTCAGAATACACAGTGCATCTCAGTTTGTTGTGTATGGTGCTGCATAGCCGCAGACCAGTCAGGGTGCCCATGCTGACCCCTGTCCACCGCCGAAAGCACCAACAGTGGCACGTGAGCATCAGAACTGGACCACGGAGCAATGGAAGAAGGTGGCCTGGTCTAATGAATTAGTTTTTCTTTTACATCTCGTGGATGGCCGGGGTGTGTGCGTGGCTTACCTGGGGAACACATGGCACCAGGATGCACTATGGGAAGAAGGCAAGCTGGCGGAGGCAGTGTAATGCTTTGGGAAATGTTCTGCTGGGAAACCTTGGGTCCTGCCATCCATGTGGATGTTACTTTGACACGTACCACCTACCTAAGCATTGTTGCAGACCATGTACACCCTTTCATGAAAACGGTATTCCCTGGTGGGAATGCTCCTGCCACAAAGCAAAAATGGTTCAGGAATGGTTTGAGGAGCACAACGAGTTTGAGGTGTTGACTTGGCCTCCAAATTCCTCAGATCTCAATCCAATCGAGCATCTGTGGGATGTGCTGAACAAACAAGACCGATCCATAGAGGCCCCACCTCGCAACTTACAGGACTTAAAGGATCTGCTGCTAACATCTTGGTGCCAGATACCACAGCACACCTTCAGGGGTCTAGTGGAGTCCATGCCTCGACGGGTCAGGGCTGTTTTGGCAGCAAAAGGGGGACCAACACAATATTAGGAAGGTGGTCATAATGTTATGCCTGATCGGTGTTTGCATACATATATATATAAAATCATAAAAAAAATATATACATATATATTTAGATAAATCAATACTCAACCCCTATACTTGTGATAAATTGTGTTGTTAATGGTGTTTTATGTAGTGAATTGTGCCGAATAAAAAAGTCAGTCTCTCAATTAACTAGTTTTTGCTGTTGATTTTAGCCCAAATTTGAGTAGCACTCGTGGCGCGCAATGACTGATGGGTAAATCTGCCTATTCCTACTCCCTGTGAAGTGATGTATTTTGTACATTTATTCTCTGTGCTGTTTGTAGGGCCCTTCGGACTGAACACACACACTCATTCGAGATGTCACTCGTGCATCACTGTGGGGCGACTGGATCAACCCGCAGATTTCTAAACAGCACAGTGATTTTTCACGTTTGCGTCGTGATGATTAATGGTCGTGGCAGTCATTGCTCTGTGAGAAATTGGCATGAGACGTTGTGAAAAGTGCCGTTCATATTTGTCTCGCTGTTGATGTCACACTGGATTGGAAATATTATATCGAAGTTGTTACAAAACACTGAGAATTTGAGCTGCTGAGCTGTTTAAGACTTTTCATCACATACTAATGGATATTCAATATCCCTGCCTCTGGATCCAAGTCAGTGTGCCGCAGCAGTTTCTACTCTCGTAAGTGACTTTTTGTTCAGCATCAATGTTTCGTGAACACATTCCCAAAGTTATGGAGCCGCTTGGACTACATCTGCCATGCTGGCATTGACTTTTGACCTATAAATAATTGCGCAAAAACAAGTAATTAGTGTATTTAAACAGAGAGTATCTGTATTTTAAAAGTATTGATGATGAGATTCAATTTGTTTCCTAAACTATTTGAATGGATAAGCATAACGCAGACCGAACTCCAGACACGAACACGGCGGGTTTTCACTCCGAGGCCTCCGGAGACGAATGTGCCGCTTTGTCTGTTGAGTAACGCAGCTCATCATCTCCTTCATGTTATTTTGACTACTTGTCTCATTGAGAGACAATCACTGTGAGGTTCTCTGTCATCTGGTTGATATTAGTGGTGAGGAACACATGGTGGATTCAAAGGAACAGACCCCGCTGAGCTCATCTACTGCTGGGTATGGGAAGGCCCGAGGAGGAGGAACCCGCGACGTGTCCTGCTACGATCTTCACGACGCAACAACAGAATGATGAATGTGAACCCCCCAGAAGAAGAGTTCTTGCATTCAGAAAAGCTGGATGCAACGCAGTCTTGTTATCCAGTACAATTGTGTAAATGAGATTTACTTTGGACGCAGAATTGCATGAGATATTAATTGTTTTCTTGTTTATTTTTATGACCCCTGTAACCATTCACATAAATCTCACATACAATTTTTTCATGTAAATTTATGTTTTAGGGATGTTTTTATATCATTGCTGCAATGCAAAACAACTTTGATTAAAAAAATGTTTTGTTGTTTTTTTGCAGTTAAGCACAACGGAATTGCATGGGTTTCCAGATGCGTTTTTCAACGCTTACATGACTTATATAACCGTGCTCTAACCAGACGCGATGCGGTAAGATTCCAGCGACAAGCAATTTGTCTGTTCACGGTCACACCAGACACGACGAAATCAATCAAAAATCACAGCCAATCAGAAGAGCGTGTGGGCGGAGTCTCTCTGCAAGCGCCAAATGGTACGTACTGTATATAGTACCAGAGTTATTTTAGCATCACTGAGATAGTTGATCTATCCATCTTGGTCCGAAATTTGATCTGTGCGACCTCAAAATATATTTGGGAGCATTTGTGCGAGTGCTGCAAATATTTGTTGAGGTGCGACCTGTTTTCCTTTCTCTACAAAACGTTCGCTAGTTATTGCACAGTATGTGCTGTGAGCTGATACAGTAACCCGATCCACCGTTCTATCACATAACCAATTAAACTTAACTTTGTTTATTTAAATCAGAAAGACGCTTTTTTTTTATTCATCAAGTTTGTGTCACCATTTCTGAACAAATTTACGATTAGGCAATATACACAACAAAACATTAAACAATATGTGTAAACAAAAAATATAGGCCTAAAGAACAAAAGCGTTATAAGCTCAAGCAGCGCGAGCGAAAAAAAAAAAACGCTAATAAAGCAGAGCGCGCCAGTTATCGTGCAGAACGTACATATACACTCGAGTCGGGATATGGTTATCGTGTTCATATTGTTTCACATTTTCATGTTGAGAAAAACAATAATATCATGTGGATGATATTATCCTCGGGTGAGAAACGCGCCCCGCTGACAGACGTTGCAGAGACACAAATATAAAGGTGTTAAGTGAAGTTTATGTTTTCGGTTTTTAAACCCTCGACAAAACTTAAAGGAAGCATATGTCTCTCGATCATTTTGCTGTCATATACGTTATCTCGCTCTCACTCGGTGAACATCTGTGCTTACCTGCACTCGTGATGCAGTGATGGATTTCATGTGATTTCTCATTGGGGTCGTGGTATTATCATAACTAAGTTTCATCGAAAGTAACTCCATTAGATCATTTAAAATTTTCATCTAAGTAATTCCAAACATCGCGAGGCAGACGACGACATTATGTGATCAAATCAAGTTAACACGCTCCACAGCGCCACCTAGTGGATTTAGTCAACGTTTTAGTGGGATTTATCAAGGAATCATTGCATTTACGGTCAGCAAAGCAACGCAGTAAAATTCAAATAGTATTCGACTATTCGTGCACACCCCTAGTTAATATCAGCCGAATGATTCAGTGTTAGGAACGAATCGGTTGAGTCAAAGATTCAATGACCCATTCATTAACAACCGCCTCATTCTTGAATGAATCAGTCGTTTGAACGATTCGTTTGAATGAACGACTCAATGACTCCCTCATTAAGACGGTCACCTGACGCCACCTACTGGCGGTTTAGTTTCATGTTTAAAGTATCATTCTTTCCAACATTTCTTATTTGTATATTCAAAATATATTTAAAACAATCTCATAACATTTATTCAATGCAATTGTAATTTTTCAGTGTAAATTATTTAATTTGACTGCCAACAGCCCTAAAGTGTCTCATTTAATTTATTGATCAAATTTAAAATGAAAGATGAAGCATACATACATTTAATAAGATTGCCCTCAGGATAAAAAGCACAAATATGCAGATTTAAATAGGCTATGATAGAACACCGGTGAGAATATTGCTTCAGAATAAATGATATTTATAACACAAAAATCATATTTTTTCCAGACAAGCAACTTTTTTTATTCTGACAACTGAATGACCGCTTTACACGACACACACACACATTGAACTTATTGTTGTGCTACCAAGTAAAAAAGTTAATTTCGAGCCCTGTGTAATAAAACTGAATTAGTTGAATTTGTTTTTATGTTTACATTTTCTGTTTTTATTTTTAGTTGTGTGTTGTTAGTTTTTTTGGGAGGTCTATTCAGTTTTTTATTTTTATATCAGTTTTAGTTTTAGCTGTTTTATTAAATCAAGTTAAAATAAATGAATGAGACATTTTGACATGCGGACAATTTTTTTTTATAAATAAATATATATATTGTGACCACAAATTAAGAATTTGTTTTTGATCCAACAAAAACAAGGGAATGAATTATTATACAATGCACACAATTTAGTAAAACGAGGGAATAAAATATTATATCGTGCACACGATTTAGTAAAGTGAGGGAACACATTTTTTATATTATGTGCACGATTTAGTAAAGTGAGGGAATGTTATACGCTGGGCTCCGTAGAATTAATTTAAAAAACATTTTTTTTTAGTTATTTCAGTTTCCAATTTATTTGAATTAACGGAAAAGTTTTTAGTTTTAGTTAACTAGATTAACCCTGCATAGTGTATATATACTAAAAACTGCTAAAATAGTACATTGAGTATTATGTTGAGTATGTTGCCGTACTTTTAAACTAAGTTGATGACTTGAGAAGACACACAAGATGACTAGGTGCTTGAAAGGGAGGCCGCAAAAACACAGTTCATTACATAAAATCCTCTTAATCCAAATCATCTTTACTGCAGCGCATGTCGAAGACGCTTAATAATTCTTATAAAACCCGATTACATCGTCTCTTTCTGGTGGGGAACAGCATTTTTGCGCAAACAACTCAAGTAGATAACCATAACCATCCATTAGGGTCCGACGGACTCCGGGAAACGTTAGATTTACGGCAGATCTTGCCCCAGTGAGAACGTTTAATAACTGCACTTTAATAAGTTTCTGTTCTGGACAATAACAGTAAACCGTAAATAACGTCAGATCAACAGATAGGGCCATGGATGTGTGCGCTGGGAGGGGGAAAGATGAGGCCGGCGAGCACTAAATAATTATCCTGCGCTTGGCCGGCGCGTGTATTTATGTTGGCGTGGACGAGGCCGCGGTGCTCGTAAAACTGGAGTAGGGTTAATGGGTGAACAGCACCGCCCTCACAACCTCACACCGCGAGCGGCAGCATCAGCAGTCTGAGAGGGCAGGACGTGGGTGCGTGACTCGTTCTCTCAGCGTTTGATGCACTTCTGATGAACGTGATGCTCTGTGATGGGTTATCACAACCATCTGAAAATGTCAGATGAGTTTCTTTTCACTTTTATGTATCATTATCTCCATTTTGTATCTCCAAGTTATTTATTTATTTAAATACATTTATTTAATTTATATATATATATATATACACACACAGTATATATTTATTTTTTAAATTGATACATTTTTATTTGTTTGTTTGAATACATTTATTTTTATTTAATTTATTAATTTTTTTTTTATGTATATGGTTTATTTTTGCTTCTTGTTTGTATCATTAAAAAAATCTAAATGTATTTTCTATTTTTATCTCCATCATCTCCATTTTGTCAGTTATTTATTGAAATATATGTATTTTTTTTTTATTTATCTTATGTATTTATTTTTAATGTATACATTTTTTGTTTTTGTTGTTTTTACACCCTGTATGTCTCATAAAAAAAATCTAAATATATTTTTCCTCTCTTCCATATTTCCATTTTGTCTGAAGTTATTTATTTAAATGCATTTATTTATATTTAATTTATTATTTATATATATATTTTTAAATATCTAAATCATTTTTCCCACCCTGTATTTATTTATTTACTTATTTATTCATTTAAATACATTAGTCTTCATTTAATTTATTTATAAACATATTTTTATTTGTCATTTATTTGTCAAAAAAAAACTTCCAGAGCATTTTTTTTCCATTTTATTTTTGTCATAAACATTGTAGGCTTTGTTCATGATAATTGTACAGTTTAAAAATATATATACAATGTATAAAATTCATCAAGATAGTGGACAAGTCAACAGAACTGTCATTTATAGATATACTGTAAGTAAATTTAATTCTATACTGTAAAGTTGAATCAGTTGGAGCGGTTCTCTTTTTTGTTCAAGTACTAAAATAATCATTATAATTCCCATCCTTACCTAGAAGGCAGCTGCCTATGTATGCAGTATAATGCGCCATTGACACATATGCTGCGTCCGAAATCGCATACTGTATAGTAGGTACTACATTTGGTCTGAAACTTACTTTGCGACCGTTAAAAAAGTATGTTCTATATGAATGCGTGTAGTATGAATGAAATTCAGCCTACATCTGCCATGTTGTCATTGTCATGTGACCTACCAGCATCAGTTGCGTCGCTTCACTGCCATTCACAAATCCTCTCCCGTGGCCTCATGGGATAGTAAAGTGTCCATCGTATGCACACTTCAGAAGTAGTAGGTCATCTGGGTAGTTTTCGCCACCTGTTTTATGAATAATATGAATTCAGACATACTACTCAACTCACATACTGTTTTTTGCCCACTATATAGTATGGAATAGAGATCGACCGAAATTAATTTTTTATTACCGATAATGTGATGTGATGTGCCCGATAACCGATAGTGTTGTCACGATACCAAAATTATGACTTCGATACGATACCAGACGATACCGATACCGAATCGGTAAAAATTTAAAAGTAATTGAATAATATGACAGAACTTACTATTCATTGTTTTATAATTTTATTTTATTTTTTAAACTAAAAACTCACTTGGCCAGCATTTTCCTGCCCTGCTTTTTGACCATTCCCTCCTCTTTAATTAAATATAATAATAATAATAATAACTACATGCCAGTGTGAACATCCTTTGACTCATCTTATTATCGATCGTGTTAACATTCACTAATCTTTCATTCTGAACAGGTTGGGATGACCAAAATCTTATTTCATCATACGAGTAATTTATATATTTTTATATTACAATATAGATATTTCATTTTAACTTTGTTATTCAAAAATAAGCAAAAATGTAAATTACTAACAATATGACAAAAACAGTGCTTTATTTTCAGCTACAGTCGGCCTATTTAACAGTAGCATTCAAGAAAGAAAATAAATAATCAAATGTAAAAAAAACTGCATAGTCATCACTCTATAAATTAACTATACACTGATTCTTAATAAATATATTAAAGTTATTCAGTCAAGCATGGGGTGATTTTCTACTTTCTTTTGTTGTTTGATTAACATTAATCACACAGAATATTAGGCTACCGGCCCTTTAAGAGCTGCACGGATCCAATACACTCAACTCTGTATACGTTCACTTAAGACATATCCGACTGTGTTTACCTGAATACTCGCCAGGACGTGCACTTTAATATATTTGACCATTCAAACCCAATAATCGTCGCAATCGCATTCTGTCTGCGTGAAAGGCGTGTGCACGCACTTCAGGTCAGAGTCCGGCAGCGCAAGCACGTCCCGCGCCGCGCTTCATTTTCTCATGCATGCGTGTTTCTGTTGCTCTCTCTGTCATGCGCTGCGCGTATATATTTAACTCTTCTGCTTCCATTGTTTAGTTAACGGTGGAAGCAGAGCTCTGCACACACGTCCTGACTCCTGCTGTCACACATTGACGCAAATTAAGAAATACTGCTGTCCTTCTTAAAGTACCAGTACTAATGAAATTTCATATCGTACCGTTTTTAATAGCAGGGTATCGCGATACTTTTCTAGTACTGGTATATCGTGCAACACTAATAACCAATATACAGAACCAATATTTATTTATTGGTTTATATCAGTTTTTGATAACAACAGCACTGAATTTAAACAAACACTTTATAAATACTGTAATTTCTGCAATTTCACTCCCTCCTTGCATACAAAACAAAACACTAGGGTTGGGCTGATGGATTGTTGATGGCTGACAGACATCACGATGTTGTCCGCCCCCCCTAGTGTTTTGTTTTGTATGCAAGGAGGGAGTGAAATGCAAGACAGAACGGTAGCACCATTTTCCTGTTTCTAGTTGAAGTGAGAAGAGTGTCAAAACTAGGGTTGTCACGATACCATAAACAAATGTTACGATACTATACAAGCTGAAGTATCACGATACCAAGTAGTATCGCGATACTATGCCATATTGTATTGATTCAAAATTCAGATCTACAAAATGAAGCAAAATGTCAGAAATACAAACTTTTGAACTGTATGTGTATAATGTTACAATAGATTTCTATTTCAGATAAATGCTGTAATATCTTTGCGCCGCTGCATCCATGGTACGGCAGCAAAGCTCCTGGATTATTACGCAGGAATGAGAGTATAGTCCCTAGCTATATCGGTCTAGAAAATTGCAACTTTTCATTTTCCGTCGGTCTTAGTACACGATGTAACTATACACATCACAACATGTAAATAGGAAAATGTTGGCGTTATTTTGTAATTTATTGAGCCGTAGGCTAGCTGGAGCCGTTTACCTCCAGTCTTTGTGCTAAGCTAGGCTAGGCTAGCTTAGCACAAAAAAAAGTGTCATAAAAGGCGTCAACCAATCACATACAAGGAAACAAAGGTAAAGCTATTCAATCAACATTAACCTTTGCCAGGTATCACATTTCTCACAAGATTACAGCTCCTGTGGAGTACATGCAAGTCGCTGTAGGCTACAGACAACGATAACATAACCTTTTGAGTTAACACTTGTTGATTTTTTTCTAAACCTAATTGTGTCCGCGACTATGGAAAGTGAATGTGTTTCCGTCAGTACGACTGTGGCACTTAAATGTTTACATTCTGACTCAACTGGAAACCTCGTAATATCAACACTTATGACAGTGACTTGATTTTAAGAGGACTGCCAGACGCTGCTCCGGATCGATTGGTTCCCTGAAGTTTGTGGTTTGTCTCGTCAGATGCGGTGCTACTGTCTCTAGAGGAGCTCCTCAAATTGTCCCACGGACATTCGAAAGTAAGTGCGGAACCGGCCATGATAAAAGTTAGCTCCTGTACAAGATCAGCATACTCCCCTTCAGACTCTCTTTTCTTTAAGACTGGGTGCACCCAAAACCTTCTTTTCGGTCTTTTAAAGAAAATGAAAGCTCGTCTTCACTGGATGATGAAGCGTTCGTGTTTTCTCAGCTGTCGCCGCGAATGTTGGAGCTCTGAAACGTCACAGACGTCGCAAATTCGCGCTGCGGCTGATGTGAATGGTTTTGACGCAAACTATTCGCGTACGAAATATTCACTTTTTCGTTACGCGTCCCGTGTAAAAGGGCCTTAACTCTGAGAGAACCTTGCCAGAACGTTCCCTGTTAACTGGGTTGCTTTAAGAGTCCAGCATCTGCTCATATAACTCATATTCATGTTTCTCAGTATAAAGAATGGCATTTTCTGACCACCGGCTTCTGATTTGTAATGTTTGTGAAGCTGTTTGCACACAAATAGTTACCATGGGTTTACAGAGCAATAATTTACAGTGCAATACTCTACTATTGTTTGACTTACAGGCGCTTTGTTTTCAAACAACAGGGCGCCATAATAAGCCAACTTCAAACACGGATAGTCGTGTCCAAACATCTCCTCATTAAGGCTGGAAACGCACTGAGGCTGTGCGTCCCGACTCATTCAGGCCCCCGAATGCCACGATCCCAATGTCATTGATAAAACATCAATGTGCGGCGCAGATGAGACCACAAAACCCGATACTTCATAGACAAAATCCCCAGACATTTGGAACATATTTGCATTTTCAACATCTTGGTTAGCTCGCACAGCACGCGAGCTGTTAAAGAGACAAAAAATAGAAGAACAGAGAAATTTTGGCAAATGGGAAGGAACATCGTTTTGTAAAGAATGTAAAGTTGTGGATTTGTTACAGATGGAGACACGCGGGTTGGTCGGACGTTTTTTTTTTCCTTCATTGTGCATCTGTGGGATTTCTTCACCTGTTTCTGCGTCTATCAGGTTAAACTTTGCAGACTTAATGATTGGGGTTTGATCAAAGTAAGAAACCCAAACCACTCTGAAGATCACTAGCTAATGTAGGTAAAGTACCGTCATAAAACTAAAATAATCTCCGTCGAAATCTCCCAAAATGACCTTTCACCATGAATCGGACATGTCCTGTCATTTGCCCTGCATGCTGATAAAAAACAGTAAAAGTCTAATTATAATTTCTTATAATTATCTTTTCTGTTTCACTGGTCCAAAGTAAACTCTAAGCCTGATATTTCGGTGCTTTATAGAGACTCATTGTCATAAAATCCATGAATAGATGAATGCATTAGGAGAAGACACATACTGGGTCCCGCAGCAGCTGTAAAATACATTTTTAGCCATAAGCAGCTGCTCGCCACATCTTCACGTTTCATCGGCCGATGGTGTAAAAGCATGTGGCCCAGCTGTACACACCCAGCTAACAGGGAACGTTCTGGATAGGTTCTCTCAACGTTATGAGCAAACATTCTTCTAGTAATGTTAAAGGGTTAGTTCACCTAAAAATGAAAATTATCCCCTAACTTTCTTTTTTCAGCCGAACACAATCGGAGTTATATTAAAAAATCTCCTGGCTCTTCCAAGCTTTATAATGGGAGTGAATGGGGGACGAGATTTTGAAGCCCAAAAAAGTGCATCCATCCATCATAAGGTAATCTATACGACTCCAGGGGTTAATAAAGGCCTTCTGAAGCGAAGCCATGCATTTTTGTCAGAAAAAGATCCATATTTATAACTTTATAAACTATAATAACTAATAGCAAAATTATAAATCTATTAGGCAATCTATTAGCGAAAGCGCTTTTCTTCCGGTCTTCTTCAAAACAAAAAGTTGCATCGTGAATGACGTAAGCGTGCTCCGGCCCGGTACGTTTAATGCAAGTGTGAGTGCAGGCCAGCGGGGGAGTGGGGGCAATCGCGCTCGGGCAAGGTACAAGGCAACCGTGCCTAGTGTGAGTACACCCTGAGGCAGAGGTTTTCAAACTTTACGATGCCAAGGACCCCCAAATATGATGAACCTTTTATGAGGGACCCCCTTCCTAAAACCCATCTATATATTTTTATGTATGAAAAAAAAACATTTAAACTGTTATACACTCACCTAAAGGATTATTAGGAACACCTGTTCAATTTCTCATTAATGCAATTATCTAATCAACCAATCACATGGCAGTTGCTTCAATGCATTTAGGGGTGTGGTCCTGGTCAAGACAATCTCCTGAACTCCAAACTGAATGTCAGAATGGGAAAGAAAGGTGATTTAAGCAATTTTGAGCGTGGCATGGTTGTTGGTGCCAGACGGGCCGGTCTGAGTATTTCACAATCTGCTCAGTTACTGGGATTTTCACGCACAACCATTTCTAGAGTTTACAAAGAATGGTGTGAAAAGGGAAAAACATCCAGTATGCGGCAGTCCTGTGGGCGAAAATGCCTTGTTGATGCTAGAGGTCAGAGGAGAATGGGCCGACTGATTCAAGCAGATAGAAGAGCAACTTTGACTGAAATAACCACTCGTTACAACCGAGGTATGCAGCAAAGCATTTGTAAAGCCACAACACGCACAACCTTGAGGCGGATGGGCTACAACAGCAGAAGACCCCACCGGGTACCACTCATCTCCACTACAAATAGGAAAAAGAGGCTACAATTTGCACGAGCTCACCAAAATTGGACAGTTGAAGACTGGAAAAATGTTGCCTGGTCTGATGAGTCTCGATTTCTGTTGAGACATTCAGATGGTAGAGTCAGAATTTGGCGTAAACAGAATGAGAACATGGATCCATCATGCCTTGTTACCACTGTGCAGGCTGGTGGTGGTGGTGTAATGGTGTGGGGGATGTTTTCTTGGCACACTTTAGGCCCCTTAGTGCCAATTGGGCATTGTTTAAATGCCACGGCCTACCTGAGCATTGTTTCTGACCATGTCCATCCCTTTATGACCACCATGTACCCATCCTCTGATGGCTACTTCCAGCAGGATAATGCACCATGTCACAAAGCTTGAATCATTTCAAATTGGTTTCTTGAACATGACAATGAGTTCACTGTACTAAAATGGCCCCCACAGTCACCAGATCTCAACCCAATAGAGCATCTTTGGGATGTGGTGGAACGGGAGCTTCGTGCCCTGGATGTGCATCCCACAAATCTCCATCAACTGCAAGATGCGATCCTATCAGTATGGGCCAACATTTTTAAAGAATGCTTTCAGCACCTTGTTGAATCAATGCCACGTAGAATTAAGGCAGTTCTGAAGGCGAAAGTATTAGTATGGTGTTCCTAACAATCCTTTAGGTGAGTGTATAAATAGTAAGTGTGACATTATAAATAAACATATCGTTTCCAAACTTAAATTGGCTATACTTAATTTTGGATGTATAAACCTGCAGAAGAACATTTTCAATTAAAAATGATTTGTATAAGCAACTTTCACAATAAATGTATGTAAGCAGCTCACGTACTGCGTTAAGAATACTGCCTCCAGTGAGCGAGATAGAGGGGACTATAGGGAGAGAAACTCACTAGAAAGATACAAAACAAACATATACGATTCTGGAAAGTATGTATACAGCGAGAAAGGAGAGAAACATTTAGAAATGAAACAGTTAGAATGTTCGCTAGACTTTATCTATTTTTGCTTTGTCTTTTTATTCTCTGAAATTTTCTGGGGACCCCTGGACCCCAGTTTGAAAACCCCTGCCCTAAGGAACCATTCACTTCCATTATAAAGCTTGGAAGAGCCAGGATATTTTTAATACAACTCCGATTGTGTTTGGCTGAAAGAAGAAAGTCATATACACATAGGATGGCTTAGTAAATTATAGGATAATTTTAATTTGTGTGTGAACTATCCCTTTAATAGAACGTTTGTTCAGAGTTATTCTCTCAAAACGTTAGCACAAATACATTATTTATACATTGTTCATGAAATGTATAGTTATGTCATTTAATGTTTTTTTTATTGTTCAGGGAACATTCAAAAGTGACTTTCCCATAATGTTTGATCAAATGAAATGTTAACGTTCGCAAAACTGGAAGTTTTGAAATCTTCCAGAAATACTGTTTTCATAAGCTAATTAAAACGTTAGCAAAATGTTCTATATTTGTTAGCTAGGCGGGTCTTTTTTATTTACAGGAATTACGTTCTAAACAGAAAATATTTGCCATATTCGTATTGTTTCTTTTGTCTCGTCATATTAAGTTATGAATTATATTTGACAAAGTCGAGTAGTTTGCACAGTAAATTGGTCGTTTAACACTTCTATCGTAGCATCTTACCTCACACGCTTTAACCGTTGGAAGCGTCACGCTGTTCATCTTCTGTGTGACAGTAAAGCCCCGCCTTCTTTGATTTGATTGGCCATCGTAAAAACGAGCGGTAAAATTGAACTTTTAAAAGATTTCGTCATCCTAACGGCAGAGCGGCATCAACAATATCAAACATGTGAAATATCAAGTATGACTTTCAAATACGAAATTCTGATCTGTCATAAAATATATATATATTTTTTTAAAAATGTAAATGAAAATGTAAAATATAATACTGACAAAAATTTTTATAAAATACAATATAAAACATATGGTGTATACGCTGTTTTTTTTTTGTTTTGTTTTTTACAATCTATGGTGTATACACTATGTAACCAATAATGATTGATACCTATGATCTGATAATTATTGATACCTATTTTAAACAAATGCCTGTACCCAGATAACTCTCTCATTTGTCCCTAATTAAAGTTTTTTCAAAAGTGCCTGTTTACCAAGGAGATGTCAGTGAAGAGCTAAAGGTGACAATGTGACATAAACAAAGAAACATCAAGGTAAAAATCAAGTTTTTGCTAATTTATGAAAAAAGTTTGAAAATAGTTTTATATGAAATAATAGCTATAAAGTTAGCATTAGCATGACAAAGGACTTGGCCATTTTGTAGACCAGAAATGTCAACAAACGTGATTTGAAATAATAATTCAGAACAAAGTGACACAAAGACAGAATGAAAAGTGTTTTAATGCAGTCCACAAAAGTGCCTTAGCAGAAATATACATACACACTCACGACTGAGGCCCAGCTCGGCCATTTCTTGGGATGAATAATATCATAAAGCATCTGATTTTGAACTGATTTCAAGTTAGTTTTCTGGTAGGCCATTGAAATAGAGGCCTGGAGTGATGTTTCTTTCTTAATCTGATCCAGGATGAGTAAATTAGCGACATCTGTCAGACGGCGGTGAATGAAAAGCTGTGTTAGCATCTGACAGATACATCAAGTCAGACGTAGCCACACACACACACACACACACACACACAGAGCTCTGAACCCACAATGAGACATGACTGAAACCCAGCAAGCATCTGTTCTGATGACAGGGCCATGAAAAGAGCAGAAAAACACATCGGGGCTCAACAGTAGGTTTTGGCCTGAGGGCCTGTGAAAGAGTTTTGGGTCTGTTGACAGAACTGTCACTTGCCTGCTGCTTATGTTCACAATGATTTGCTGATCATTTATGAATAGTTTTATGCCTTTATGAATGTAAACATTTTATTTTCTGTGCTTTTTGTGAACTGTGCTAATGTTTTATAGCTGGTTTTGCACATGCATATTATTTTCCAGTAAAAAGTGTTTATTATTTAGAGCAGTCACAAGAGTTTTGTTATGGCCCATATGGCATAATAATAAAATAAATGTATTAACCCTCTGGTGCCGTTCGGTCACTTTTGACCGGAAAAAATTATGTTTTGGTTTTTTAGGATTTTTATTTTTTACTTCATCGGATATGGTAAGAAAATTGGTAAAGGCAATACACTTCAGAAATAATCTGCCATGTGTCTTCAAATTACACACACACACTCTTTCTCACACATAAACGCATACACACTTTCTTACACACACACACACACACACTGTCTCTCTCTCAAACACACACGCACTCTCTCTATCTCACACACACAGTCTCACACACACTCACACTCTGTCTCTCACACACACATACACTCTGTCTCACACACACTCACACACTGTTTCTCTCTCACACACAATCTCTCTCACACACACAGTCTCTCACACACACACTCACACACAGTCTCTCACAAACACACACACACCCTTTCACACACACACACACACACACACACACTCT
Source organism: Rhinogobio ventralis (assembly GCA_039654625.1). Taxonomy (NCBI): domain Eukaryota; kingdom Metazoa; phylum Chordata; class Actinopteri; order Cypriniformes; family Gobionidae; genus Rhinogobio; species Rhinogobio ventralis. The sequence continues at coordinate 4,314,561 of CM077216.1, forward strand.
CTCTCTCTCTCTCTCTCGCGCACACACACTGTCTCTCACACACTCTCTCTCTCTATATTCATATACAGATAAATTATGAAATAAATTAATTATATGAATACAATTGATATATTTTTAGGTAAATATATAGGCCTAATATTTGTGGTGATTCAGTGACGATGACAGGGGAAGTAAAGTCTGCATTAGTGGCCCGACAGCAGGAGAAACCTGTGACTGTGTTCTGTTCTCTTTACCCAGGTGCATCAGAATCCTGCGAGATGAGCACGTGAACCCCAACACGACATGCCGATTCCACAATTCGGACCAGATGCCAAAATAGCAGTCAGCCGATTCCGCCCGCGTGCAAAAGCCAAACCAGAGCCGTGAGTTGGTTTGTAAAATGTTTAAGTGGTGAGCGTCTCCATAGAAACCAATTTGTGTTTCTGGTCAGAAACAAGTACACCAATATCTTCTCTAGCTCTGATATGTGGGGCAATTACATTTTTATGTCCTGGAATATTAGAAAGGTTGTTAAGCACAGGGGCGGTGAGTGACATAAATCTTCTAGATTACAGGCTTCATGCCAGAGAAAGAGCACTGTGAACCGTGCCAACGTGATCCTGAACGTTTGAAGCCTTCCACACAGCAAACTTTCCCACCCGGACCGGCCACTTTGTTCAGATATCTAAACATTAGTTGGACTGCTATGATGTGGGATTTAACACTGATTAAATGTATTGAAATGTTCGGTTTATATTGTACAAGTGATTCAAGAGGCTGTTAAAACCCTTGTAAGTGAGTCTATTCATATATTTCAATCATTGTTTATATAATATAATCTGTAATTGATGGAAGTACCACTTAAACAAAAGCTTAAGGGGGGAGGGGGGGGGGTCTAATGCTATTTCATGCATTCTGACTTATTTACACTGTTAAAGAGTTGATTCTCATGCTAAACATGGCCAAAATTTCCAAAAACTGAGTTGGACGTATGAATATTTTTTGTGTCAAATACACTCCTTCAGGATTCGAACAAGTTTCGGAAAGTGTTTTTCGAGTATGGCCCTGTATGATGTCATAAAGAGTAGAATTTCTTTGTATGGGCACTTCACCCGGATGAGCACACACACACACGTAAACTAGAACGAGAGCAAGAGCGTGCCCATCAGTGAGCTTTGATCGGTTACAGGAGCCGTCGGCAGCGTTGCCATTTAGTTTTTAGACCACAAAATCAACAATGTCACTAAAGAAGTGTGTTTCTGGTTGTGAGGGATAACCTTGTTCAGCTTCCCAAATTCCCAGCGTTAAGGGAACAGTAGAGGCAGTTTGTGTTTCCGGAGTTCTGCAAGTGTATGTGTTTGTTCCCGGTCATGAGTGGAAACCGCAGGCAGTGAGTGAAACTGCATCAAATGTGTGTGTGTTTTGTTGGCAATCGTAAGTACATATAATGTGAACAACACCAACATATAGTGAATTGAGAGTTATCCATGGATAATGCCATGATGTAGTGTGTGTGTGTGTGTGTGTGTGTGTGTGTGTGTGTGTGTGTGTGTGCTCGTGACTCTTTAGCTCCGCCCACTGCACGCCTCCACGGACTCGGCTGTTTTCGGAAAGATTTGGTACAGCGTATCTGTCTTTTATAAATATGATCAAACTAAAGACTCTTCGGAGATATTAAGGATGCAATACTACTCTATAGGTACTCAAGATTAACATGAGACTGGCAGAAACTGTGTGTGTTATGTCCCCTTTAGTAGGGAACATTCTCAGAACTTCCCTAACGTTCTGCCAAGGTTCTCTCAAAGTTCTAAACAAACGTTCTTCCAGTAACGTTAATAGAACGTTCGTTCACAGTTATCTGGCCTTAAATAATGATCTCAAAAGAATCCACGGCTCGCTATTAGGGGTGTAAGGGTACACCTCAGTTTTGGGGTTATGGTTCGATACGAGTTCTGTACAACAGGAAAAGCAACATCCCAAATGCTAGGTTTCTTTTAATTTATTTAGAACAGACAGTAGTGCAAATTAGTTTGTTCCACCGAGCGGCATTTAGTCCCCTTTGATAGTTGTTTTAGTACAGCCTCGTTTAGTGAATTATTAAGAGCCATGAACAGAATGCACTCTTGCAAAAGAAAATTTGGTATTTGGTCACAATCAGCTACAAAACTGAAAAGCATCCCTTGTAGATAGAATAATGAAAAATAATACAAGTGCACAAGTTTTATTTTTCTTTGCGCATTCACATGCGGTGACAATGGCGGATGCACAAAGTTTAATATTACGCTTTTTTTTTAAATCCTGCAAAAAGATGAGCGAGAAGAAGAAAAGGAGCCTACTTTCCCTCTCCATGAGGAGACAGCGAGTGAAGCGGAACCTGAGGCTTCCCATTCCCATAAATATTTCATCACTGGACTGTAGTGAGACTTCCACAACACAAATCGGTACAATGCCAAATGATTTAGTCTCATTATAACAGCGGAAACAACTTAAAGGAGTAGTCAGAATTAAAATTTCCTGATAATTCACTCACCCCCACGTCATCCAAGATGTTCATGTCTTTCTTTCTTCAGTCGAAAAGAAATGAAGGTTTTTGAGGAAAAACACTGGGTTTTTCTCCATATAATGGACTTCAATGGGGTTCAACGGGTTGAAGGTCCAAATTCCAGTTTCAGTGCAGCTTCAAAGAGCTCGACACGATCCCAGATGAGGAATAAGGGTCTTATCTAGCCAAACCATTGGTCATTTTCTAAAAAACATAAAAATTGATATACTTTTTAACCACAAATGCTCTTCTTGCTCTGATCTCAACGCAATACATAATCACGTTGAAAAGGTCACGCGTGACGTATGCAAAAGTACCGATCAAGTGTTTACAAAGCAGATGTGCAAAGACCAAGTCAAACACCCTTCACAAAAAAAAGGTAAAGCAATGATGTCAGACGAATTTGAAGTTGGAGGAGGAAATGAGATGGAGATTTTCTCCCTTTCGCCTACGTCACGCATGACCTTTCCAACGTGATGACGTAATACGTGGAGCATCGCAGATCAGAGCAAGAATAGCATTTGTGGTTAAACATTATATCAATTTTTATACATTTTTTTAATAAAAATGATCAATCGTTTGGCTAGATAAGACCCTTATTCCTCATCTGGGATCGTGTCGAGCTCTTTGAAGCTGCATTGAAACTGGAATTTGGACCTTCAACCCATTGAACCCCATTGAAGTCCACTATATGGAGAAAAATCTTGGAATGTTTTCCTCATTTCTTTTCGACTGAAGAAAGAAAGACATGAACATCTTGGATGACAAAAACTCTACTACTAGCTACTACCAAGCTCTTGAACTCGTTTTGGGTTGGTGCATAGATCGTCTCTTCTCCTGCTCTTTTTCCTGTTGTGGCGGTTAGCAAACAGCGTTGCATTACTATGAGCGCCCCCTTCTGGATTTGAGTGTGGATCGCTTGTGACTGACTGTATTCGTCGTCTGACTGTATGTATTAAATCGTGATGGTTCGGGACAAATGCATGTACCGTTACACCACTACTAGCTATGCATTAAATGATTTTAATGCACGACGTGGAGACGAACAACCATCCGACGTGAAGCATTCAAATCATTTAATGCACCGCTATCCGTGGATTATCCTGCTTATACCATTGTCATTTGCCAGTTATTGATGTTTGCAGAGCAATATTTGACCAGAAGAGTAAAAGTTATGGTTGATTTTTGTCAGTTACGGCTCGTTAGATCTAGCATTCTGCCCACTTTGAATCAGACACACAGAAAACATTTGTAAGATTGTTTGAATGAATTATAGCATTTATTTTATGAATTCATTTTCGAGAGAGAGAGAGAGCGAAATGCATGTGTGAATTACCTGCGTCTGTTCAGTGTCATTTTTGATCATTTTCACAAGTTTCATGGCCCCCAGAATATGAATATCTGAACATGCAATATGTCAAAAGAAGAACAGACCCTCTGCTTTTTAAACAAAACAAGTTTTATTCCAGCTTCATGCATTCTTTTTTTAACATTTGAGCAACATTTTGAGCAAGTTTATTTTGGTTATTTTATTTTAAGTTTTTCGTTTTAGTTATATCCTGCTGTTCATGCAGATTCTGTATTACTGTAATTTCCATTTTTTTTTGTAATTTTAGTTAATACAACAAAATTACTACAACTTTTTTGTAATTTATATATATATATATATATATATATATATATATATATAATTATATATTATTATTATTATTATTATGATTATTATGATTAATTTTTTTTTTTTTTAAATATGTTTAAATATATATTTTTTTAGTTATTTTAGTATGTCAAGTTAAACTAAATGAAAATGAGAAATGTTGCCTTGGCAACTTGCTAAAAATGTATTTATTTTATTTTACTTTATTTTATTTTATATTTTAATATTTATATCAACTTAAAAATTTTTTTTTTTAAGTTTATTTTAGTTATTTTATTTCAAGTTTTTCGTTTTAGTTATCCTTCTGTTCATGCAGATTCTGTATTAATAATGCAATAATTGTAAATGTGATTTTTTAAATATTATTTTTCCCATTTTTTTATTGTAATTTTAATTAAAGTTGTAGTAATTTTGCTGTATTTTTGTCATTTTTATTAGTTTTTAAAAAAAACATATGTCTATAAAGTTTTTATTCATTTTTACTATGTCAAGTTAAACTAATGGAGAAATGTTGCCTTGGCAACTAGCTGAAATAAAATGTTTATTTTATTTTATTTATATATTTATTTATTTTTATTTCAACTTATTTTCATTTTTTTTTCAGCTTTAATTTGTTTATTTTTAAAGTTTATTTTAGTTATTTTATTTCCAGTTTTTGTTTTTAGTTATATCCTGCTGTTCATGCAGATTATTTAATGTAAATGTGACTGTACAGGCATTAATGCCGTCCGTTTCCATTCATTGGCCATCGTGACGTGCCTTTAGAGGCTTTAGCAACGTGCATGACGGGTCACTATAGCAGCTTCTGTGACTTGTCTTTTCCCATAAGTCCCGGAATCGCTCCTCTGACACAGGTCACGACAGCCAACCCTGTCTCCATGGACCGGTAGCTAATCGTTGGGAATTTTCCGGCAGCCCAGCGCAGAGTGCCAATCCCAGTCAATGGGCTCGTCGAGGAGGAATGCTGTCCTGAGCATTCCAATGGTAATCGCCCCTGAGGTTACGGTTTCAGGGAAGTGACCTGTCGAACAATGGCGCGCAGGTCAATGGATCCCACAGCGTGAATTCAGCTCCCAGAATGCTAAGCCGTCGTTGTGCGGTCACGCTCCCCCATTTCGGCTCTAAAGAGAGGGTCCATCCATCTCGCCAACAATCGGCGGTGGTTAGAGGTAACCGATCTTGACACTCTGATGCCTGTGAGAAGCATCTCTGACTTGGTCAACAAAAGCCAAAGCGAGCCCCCCCACCATCCACAGCCTTACAGAAACCTCTAGACTCACGGCCAACTCTCATTACTTACCTTTGTCAACAAGGATGCAAAGACCTCGTCTCCGACAAGTCTATCAACGACTTTGAATTCACTTCACTGGCCATTCTGGGCTTTCTTTCAGGGGCGAGAGAAAGACAGACTCCCGCTGCACTCTTTAGAGAATAGACAGAGAAAATGAATGACAGGAATCACAAAGAAGATGCTCCTTATCCGAATGGGAAAAAACAGAACTCTGCCAAAAAAGTTTTTCTTACTTGGTATTTTTGACTTATTTTCCAGTACAAATATCTAAACATTCTTTAATGAAAATACATTTACTTGATATTAACTCTTTTCCCACCAATGGAAAGTTGCAACCAGCGCCAGTATTTTTGATAATTTTTACAAAAGTTTCATGGCCCCCAGAATATTTTGTTGTATATATATTCCAATAAAATGTACACAAACCTTTTACCGAAGACATGCACCAATTTGACAGAGCTAAACTGCTCTCTCCTGAAGAGGTCGCAAAAAGCCTACTATAAATAACTCAAGCCCTGGGTTGCTACGTCCGACCCGGTATCTGGGTAAGACAAAAACTACCCAAACACTGGGTTGTTACGTCTGACCCTGGATCTGGGTAACACAAAAACTACCCAAACGCTGGGTTGTTACGTCTGTCCAGGATCTGGATAACACAAAAACTACCCAAACGCTGGGTTGTTACGTCTGACCCTGGATCTGGGTAACACAAAAACTACTCAAACGCTGGGTTGTTACGTCTGTCCAGGATCTGGGTAACACAAAAACTACCCAAACACTGGGTTGTTACGTCTGACCCAGGATCTGGATAACACAAAAACTACCCAAACACTGGGTTGTTACGTCTGACCCAGGATCTGGGTAACACAAAAACTACCCAAACACTGGGTTGTTACGTCTGACCCAGGATCTGGATAACATAAAAACTACCCAAACACTGGGTTGTTACGTCTGACCCTGGATCTGGGTAACACAAAAACTACCCAAACACTGGGTTTTTACATCTGTCCAGGATCTGGATAACACAAAAACTACCCAAACACTGGGTTGCTACGTCTGACCCTGGATCTGGGTAACATCAAAACTACCCAAACACTGGGTTGTTACGTCTGTCCAGGATCTGGGTAACACAAAAACTACCCAAACGCTGGGTTGTTACGTCTGTCCAGGATCTGGGTAACACAAAAACTACCCAAACACTGGGTTGTTACGTCTGACCCAGGATCTGGATAACACAAAAACTACCCAAACACTGGGTTGTTGCGTCTGTCCAGGATCTGGGTAACACAAAAACTACCCAAACACTGGGTTGTTACGTCTGACCCTGGATCTGGGTAACACAAAAACTTCCCAAACACTGGGTTGTTGCGTCTGACCCAGGATCTGTGTAACACAAAAACTACCCAAACACTGGGTTGTTACGTCTGACCCTGGATCTGGGTAACACAAAACCTACCCAAACACTGGGTTGTTACGTCTGACCCTGGATCTGGGTAACACAAAACCTACCCAAACACTGGGTTGTTACGTCTGTCCAGGATCTGGGTAAAACAAGAACTACCCAAACACTGGGTTGTTATGTCTGACCCAGGATCTGGGTAAAACAAGAACTACCCAAACACTGGGTTGTTATGTCTGACCCAGGATCTGGGTAAAACAAGAACTACCCAAACACTGGGTTGTTACGTCTGACCCAGGAGCTGGGTAAAAAAAATAACCCATTTTTTAAAGTGTATCCAAATAAAGAACAGATCCTCTGCTTTTTAAACAAAAAACTTGATTTATTCTAGCTTCATGCATTTTTTTTTTTTTATCAACACTTGAATGTAGGTAAGTTTCATTAAAAAAGCTGAGAAAATCATGTTTTGTCAAAGACTACGTCCAGATCGGATTCAGAACGATGATCAAACACAGATGGAGTAGATGGAGTCTATCAACACCCCAAAGCTTCGCTCGTCCTGGGTTGACATTTCATTCACTAGCATTAGGTGGTTTTGATTTATATGCTGTTTAAAGGGGTAGTTGATTATGATTTCACTTTTTTTTTACTTTAGTTAGTGTGTAATGTTGCTGTTTGAGCATAAACAACATCTGCAAAGTTACGACGCTAAAAGTTCAAAGCAAAGGGAGATATTTTCTTTTACAGAAATCGCTTTTTAAGGGCTACAACAAATTCATCAACTAACCCTTCAGAAACGTCCTCATTCTACATGTCGTCACTTCTTCTTGAGTCTTTCCATCATTGTCCGACTTTTTGTTTGAACATAAAAGGCTGAACAGTTTCTGACATTTTCAGTGCATGCCTGCGTGAGGTAATCAGAGCTGCTAAGCTCTTGAAGCTCCGCCCTCTTCCTGAAAGGGGGCCGGGAGCAGCAGCTCATTTGCATTTAAAGGGACACACACACGGTGCGTTTTAGCTTACCCTCAAAAACCCTAAATTTTATCGTGCTATAAAAATTATCTGTGGGGTATTTTGAGTTAAAACTTTACATACACACTCTGGAAACATCAGAGACTTATTTTACATTTTATAAAAGGGGCATTATAGGACTTTTATTTAAACTTTTACCCTTTAATGTTTGATAGTCGCATTATTTTAGATGTGCTTAAGCAATGCTTCTATCGCTTGTTTCTGCTTTTTCTTCACCAGTGTTTTGATCAGGAGATTTAGTACTCTTTCAGAGGATGTGTTAACCGCATAACATTGGATTGCATGGATTGCCGGAAAATTCTGTCAGTGTGCGGGGAAAGAGTTAAGTCTTATCCCAAAATATCCCAGCTAACAAAAAAAAACATTTTGCTAACATTCCCATTTAGTTATGGAAACGTTATTATAAAATGTTTTAAACATTTAAAAAAAATATTTGTTGTTTTACAGGAACATTCCATTTTGCAAACATTACTGGAATGTTACTTTTGAATGTTCTCGGAACGTTCTGAATCAAGAACATTTAAAAATGTTAGAAGAACATCCAACTGAACCATTTCAGGAAAAAAAAAAAAACATTCCATGAATGATGCATAAATAAAACTTAATTTAAGTCTTAATTTAACTTAATTTAAATCTGACTCACTTGCAGATGTTTTTTTCTTATTTTTTAGGACAAAAAAACACTGAAAACAAGACTAAATATCTTGTAATTTTGCATCTTAAGTAAAAGTATCTTGATTTAAGAATGTTTAGATATTTGTACTGGAACTAAGACAGAGTTTATACTCTGGCACCTGTGAGTACATTTTTAGGAATGATCCGTCACACGCTGTACTTCCAGCGGGAATTCGGTGGCGGCGTACGAGCGACAGCGTGTACTATGACGGATTGTAAAGCGGTCTCAGAGCACTCATGTTCCTTCTCAGCACTAACCGGGCCAACAGTCACCTCCTTTGCCCTCTTACCAGTGTCATGGAAATGAAAAATCCCTTTTTTTTCCTTCTAATCCCAATATGTTTCGGATAAATACATGCCATGTTGGAAAAACATTTGGACCACAGTGTTGGTTTGCGGTTGACGATTGCACCCGGTTTGGTATTTCACTTATGAGGTGATTCAATCACAGTCAAGCCAAAGGACTAAAGAGAGCACACACACACACACACACCTATAACCTATTGACTTTGAACGCTAATCGTTTTCTTCCATCTTATCTTCAAAAGTGATTGTTACTTTTTTTTATCTTGTTTCTCAGCAATAAATCATGATGCATTTAATGACTTCAGATATTAAGCCTTGGTTTCCAAAATAAATAATCAAAATTAAAAGACTTTATGCTTAAAACAAGAACAAATATCTGCCAGTGGGCTCAGAAAAATACCTTCTGGCATTTTGCATCTCAAGTATCTTGATGCAGGAATGTTTAGATATTTGTATAAAATACTGCGTAAAAAGTAAAAGTGTTTGAGTATATTTTGTCTCTCACAAGTTTAGCAAAACAAGTATAGACGCTTGTCTATATGACATATGCAGTATGCATGCTGGGAAAAATCTTACAAACGTCCCACACTGAAAATAATGACAAAATTTACTTCAAATTTATTTTGCATTTTTGTACATTTCAATAGTATAGATCAAGTAAAATATGAGTAAATCCAATTTAAAACATTTCAGATTATATATTATATGTCGGCTATATGTAAGTTTTACTTGCCACTCAATTGCGATGGCACTTGAATTTTTTTTAAATAAAACAATTTTAAAATTAATTTAAATTATCACATTTTATTCTTGTCCCAATGCATGATGGGAACACAGACATTGTAAAGTTATGTATATTTTAAATATTTGTTTTATTTTGGGATTAATACTTGAGGATTCAATGTAAAAAATAAAAAAAACAACATTAAGGAATATTTGTTTCTAAGTTAGCTATTTCTACATGCTTGAAATATAGATTTTGCTCTGGTTTCCAGTTTTTGTTTTAACTAATGCATTCAGTGTTCAGACTTTTCTGCTTTATTTACTTTTTTTAATGCACATGATCAAACAATCGGGCTTTTAATATGTCACAATTGAACTTTAACAATTAAGCAGACATGATGATGGCTCATATTACAACTATTTTATATATATATAATGAGTCTAGAAAAAGTTTTTATTTCACTACCTGCATTTTCTAACGATCTTACATTTTTATATGTAATCACAGGATTAGATGGATGAACAGTTTTTTTATAAGTTATACAAGATTCAACAAATTTAATGTAGTTTAATGTACAGTTTAATGTAATTTAAGTTGAAATGGCTTAAACATCCAAGTTCATTGTACTTTTTTTACAGTGTGGATCTACACTCTTAAAAATAAAGGTTCTATATTTGCATTGATGGTTCCATTTAGAACCTTTAACATCCATTGAATCTTTTTACAAAAGGTTCTTTTATTTTGAAAAAAAAAAAAACGTGGTTCTTTTTAGAATGTTCACTGAAAGGTTGTTTTGGGGAACCACATCACTGTGAAAACCCCCTTTTGGAACCGTTATTTTTTAAACGTGTAAGTAAAGTCTACTCTGAAAAACCCATCGGCACCTGCACTCAAATGCCACCCGAAACCAAATTTCCAGTTAGTAATGTTAGGATTAGCGTGTGTTTTAAAAAAAAATCTTGGCTTGAGTTGTTTAAAGGTTTAACTGCTGCTGGTGCAGAAACTGCTGAATGATACACACATAAACATGTGTTTTAGACACTGATATCAAGAGAATACTACTTAAAAAGTGCTAACAGAAACCATTTATTGAGGTGCCCCATTTTACCAACTATGTGGTTATTTGAGAAATGACTTGAGGAGCCAAGCTGCACATCTGCAGAGGAAGGCCGCCAGGAACATGATCATTTCGACGCCACTTCATGCAATGACAATCGTACGGCTGAGTCTGTTGAATAACACTTTCACTTAAAGCCCCACAAAGAGCTGCACTCTGGGCGGAGGGAAAACAAATCTTGAACGTATTACTGTATTTACTTTCTTTGGCTGAACCCCGGTCGGGTTGGGGAGGCAGTAGTGGCTTTTGCGGACGGGTGTTTATTGTTTGGGCTTTGTTGTTTTTGGGTCTTAATTAATGCTATGTTGACGACCTCTGTCACATACACCAGCGAGCAATGATCGGATCTCACGCAATGTGCGGCCGAATCCGAAGGCCAAAGCACAGAGATCTACCACACCGACGGTTGCTGAGAGGAAGACAGACGTGAAAGAGAAAATACACAAAGCAAAGCAGATTCTGTCAGTTCGGGTGCGCTCTTTCTTGACATGCACGCATGTGCAAGCGGCTCCTCTTGACCCCCGATTTATCGTAAGATCAGCTGCAGAAATGTTTGCTTCTACTCTCTCAATGAAGTCAATACGCAGCTAACAAAAAATTTTCTAAGAACGTTTTGTTACTATTCCCATAAAAAAATGTTTGTTCTGAATATTAACAACTTCCATTTAAAAAAAAAAATCTTGGTTATGCGAAAATTAAAGCCCCACTGAAATGCCTTGAAACGCGCAGCATTATTCATCGTGTTGACGTAATTTCCACTGAAACAGGAAGACAGGGCGGGGCATATCAAACAGCTCCTCCCCTTTTTTAAAACTGCAAATAGTGTTTAGTTTATATCACAGCTCAGCCAGAGCCGTTGAGCTCTGTAAAGCCGCAGTTTCCTCCTAATCTCTAATACGTTTTCTGGTCTGTGCCGACTCGATCATATGATCCGCTCTGTGCTATCGTGTCTCTTTCTGATCGTTCCCTATCCCCTATATAGTGCACTGTCTGATCGTTCTCTATCCCTTATATAGTGCACTGTCTGATCGTTCTCTATCCCTTACATAGTGCACTGTCTGATCATTCCCTATCCCCTATATAGTGCACTGTCTGATCGTTCTCTATCCCTTATATAGTGCACTGTCTGATCATTCTCTATCCCTTATATAGTGCAGTCTGATCGTTCCCTATCCCCTATATAGTGCACTGTCTGAATAGTTCCCTATCCCCTATATAGTGCACTGTCTGATCGTTCTCTATCCCTTATATAGTGCAGTCTGATCATTCCCTATCCCCTGTATAGTGCACTGTCTGAATCGTTCCCTATCCCCTATATAGTGCACTGTCTGATTGTTCCCTATCCCCAATATAGTGCACTGTCTGAATCGTTCCCTATCCCCTATATAGTGCACTGTCTGATTGTTCCCTATCCCCTATATAGTGCACTGTCTGATCATTCCCTATCCCCTATATAGTGCACTGTCTGATCGTTCTCTATCCCTTATATAGTGCACTGTCTGATCGTTCTCTATCCCTTATATAGTGCACTGTCTGATCATTCCCTATCCCCTATATAGTGCACTGTCTGATCGTTCTCTATCCCTTATATAGTGCACTATCTAAATTGTTCCCTATCCCCTATATAGTGCACTGTCTGATTGTTCCCTATCACTTATATAGTGCCATATCCCCTATATAGTGCACTATCTAAATAGTTCCCTATCCTCTATATAGTGCGCTGTCTAAATCGTTCCCTATCCCCTATATAGTGCACTGTCTGATCGTTCCCTATCCCCTGGCCTATATAGTGCACTATGTGCCATTCTCCATGTAGAAAACAGTAAATGTGTGAACAAGTGAGTGATTTCAGCCGTAGCTTCAGCGTCTGTTTATAATGTAGGGGGCGGGGCTTCAGATTCTAGAGAGCATTTGATTGGACAGAAAATCTGGTGAGAAGCTGAATTGCAGCGTGATGTCATTAAAATCATTGATCCTTATTGGTGGAAGTGAGAGACTTTAAGTTTTGAATGCTTTTGTCTTCTAATTGTGAATTTTGTCAGCACACTAGCTTTTAGATAACAGTAAGGCTAACATATTCATACTAAATGCCAAAAAAACTTCAATTTTGATTTCATGGGGACTTTAAGGGCGTGTTGACCACTTGGCATTCACATTGGCATTTTAATATGATATTTTGACAGGCTGAGAACTCGTGAAGAGCTTATAAAGTGTATAAAGGAGTCAAAACAGTGTCAGGAATCCCTCCGTCACACACACAAACGAAGATCTGCTGCGAGGAGACGCGGTTCTGATGCCGGTACTGAACTGTGATGGGCAACATCACGACTATGACGAGAAAATACAGACATGCTTGAGCATTCTGTGTCTTTGGTCCATGGTGCGTTCATATTTCAGTCAAACCGCACCAGAGTTTGTTTGGAAGCGGACCAAGACCCATCTTTTCAGCGGTCTTAGTCCGCTTGTTTGGTGCGCACCAGAGTTCAGATTTATTCAAATTAACCACACACCAGATCATTTTAATCGAACCAAACATGCCAAGTGTGAACACCCTAAGGCTGTGTGTCCACCAAAGCGCTCTGCTGAAAACGCCTTGCTATGGTGCTTGAGAGTGTTTTGGCAGCGCAGCGTTTTTTTTCCAGTTGAGACGCTTTGCTTGCTATGATCTGGAATATACATGGAAGTGTAACTAGTATCTCATTTCACAGATAGTTGGTTTCTGTATTGTTTCTATATAAAAATGCAGAGACAATGTAAAGTATTGTTCAGGCTCTTGTTTTAAATAATTTTCAGTTATTATTGCTTGTTGTTGTCATCCATTGACGTTGTACAAGCAGAATGTGGCGTTTGTTCGGTCTTTGTATTTGTTCCGCCCCTCCTCCACTGTGATTGGACGGCTGGGTAGAAAGTGACAGTAGCCGCGTTTTCATTACAGATTTGCGCAAAACTAGCTATTATTTTTAATCGAAGGGAGCGGTCACGTAAGAGATGTGTCTGGGTGTATCTCCCTCCTTTCTGCTTCAAGGTCTTGATAAATTGTGGCATTTCTTTGTTTAGCATCCAGTATTCCCGTAAATTATTTTGTCTCTTAATAAAGAACTCTGTCTCATCTTCTGTCCAAACATATGGCACGATCTTTAAAGAATGATCAACTTTTACTTGCACCAGGTGACTGCGAAAAACAGTTTTCATTGCAGTTTTGCGAAATATTCCTTTTTCGAATTGGCTGAAAAACCACCTCATGCGAGCAAAAAAACGTTTTTGTGATTATATGGGAGTTTTTGCGACGTGTTTCCATTGGGCGTATTTTTAATTCGCAATTTCAATTTGCACAATTTGAAGGGTAATGGAAACGAGGCTTCTGATGAGCACTGAGTTTTACTCAAAGTTGAACATTCTTCGACTCTTGGCGACCGGTAAAAAACGCACCACGCTCAACGCATGAGTGTGAAATAGACGCTCAGCACTTCTAAAAACGCAGCACTCCCATTGAAAACAATTGGAAAAATACACCAGTTGGCAGCCGTGTGAAAAAAACGCTTTGGTGGACACACGGCCTAAGGGAACATTACATTTTAGAATTTTTTATTATTTTACATTATGAGAATGTAAATGTTCTCCTAACATTCTAAAATGAGTAGTTACATTTTAAAAAAGGTTAGATGAACGTCCAACTCTTGAACGTCCAACTTTTGAATGTTACATTTTAAATGTTGAGCATTCTAATACAAGTAGTAACATTTAAAACATGTTTGAAGGCCTAACTAAAATGTTTCAGGGAAAAAGAAGTTCCACGTATGATTTAGAGACCATTATTAAAGGCCAGATAACTTCGAACAAACGTTCCATCAATGTAACTGGAAGAACGTTTGTTCATAACTTTCAGAGAACCTTGGCAGAACGTTAGCCAGGGTTCTGAGAAGGTTCCCTGTTAACTGGGTACGGACCCCTGTGGTTTTTCAGCCAAGCGTGGCGATTCTCTTTAGGAGACATTGACTCACGCGGCCTCGCCTCTCGACAGACCCTGAAATACACGGCTGGAGAAACGGTCGTTAAAGCGCCTTATTTTTGAACTAAGGTCAGGAAATCCCTTCAGGGGCCATTTATTGGGTCTGAGGTATTGAGGGACCAGCGGCCACCCTAACACGGGTAATCCATGCAGTGTAGATCACATTTGCTCCACGCAAGCATGGGACCGCTGACTCAACATCTCCCAGAAACTGTGGTTTGGGTGGTGTAGAGCCATTCAGAGAGTTTCAAATGTGCTTTTTCCTCCAACAGGCCTCCAAATAGAGCACCTGGACTCCAGATAAGCTCCGTTTCCGTAATGCTATTCTCAGGTACGCTTTGATTTAATATCGCCTTTGTCTCAGATGTTTTTCTTAAACTTCCATAGTAGAAATACAAATGAGACACAAATGAGTGTCATTCGTACAAATTGACAGAATTTGCACTGCAAAAAAAAATTTTGCACTGTTTTCCAGTACAAATATCTAAACATTTATATATAAGTCCTAAATATCTGCTAATGGGGTTAGAAAAATAAGCTTCGATTGGTAAGCTTTTGATTGGTAATTGATAAGTTATACAAGATTCAACTAATTTTTTTAGCCAGTTTAATGTAATTTAAGTTGAAATGACATGAATTAAACATCCAAGTTGATTGTACTTAAAAGTTGAAGGCAGCAAAATTTTTTTTTACAGTGTACTGGGTAAGAAAGTTATGTTTTTTGCAGTGTGATGAGAAATGTTTGATTTTACTTTTGATCGCAGACTGAAATCACTGAAATCTTTTCTGAAACTCTTGAGGAAAGGAGGTCCTGTTCTCAGGTGAAACATCTGAGAAGTTGTAGCAAAATATACATTTGTTCTCTATTTAATCTCATGGTAACACTTTATTTCGATGGTGCACTTTAGACATTCTACTAACTATAAGTAACTTTGCAACTAGCAGTCATTAGAGTATTAGTAGACTGTCTGCTTAATATCTTACACTTTATTTAGATTTTTCAATTATTTTTATTTTGATAACTTCGCAACTAAACCTAATTTATAACTCTACTAATACTCTGAAATTTAGCTGCAACATGTAGTTGCAAAGTTACTACTGTAAAGCGGATTATACTCTTGTTATTAGTGACACTGGTGGCCGTTAAGTGAACTGCAGCCAGCAACTTACTGCTTGTGCTGCGACTCTTGCACACGTTGGGCCCTATTATACACCTGACGCAATGCGACGCCAGCCCGACGCAGTTATCATTTTCACGTCCTGCGCCATGTTGTTTAAATAGCAAATGCACTCGCGCCCATCTGTTCACCCATGGGTGTGCTGGTCTGAAAACCAGGTGTATTCAGGAGCATTATTGGCGCGTTGCTATTTTGAGGAACTGAAAACGACTGCGCCATTGACCAACAAAAACCTGGTCTAAAGTCAATAGCGCAGTATTTTTTGTGTTATTTAAAGGGCTCGTTAGTAATATGCGCCTATAGGCGGTGCACAACGCTGATTATTACACACACAGGGACGCGCAGCAGCACACACACATTTTTAAATATTAAAAATATAAAGATTACAATGTAAAAGATTATTACTGTGTACTAGAGATGTCAATTTACATAAATTCCCATGATCGATCATCGTTTAAATTAATGATCAATTAATCGATTAATCGTTAGCCTTAATACTGCAATATGTGTCTACAGCAGTGGCTTATAGCCGACAGCATGACATGGTGTGCAAACGCTGCTCAAAACACCATGTTCCTCACCAAATGAATGAGAAGGGTTTTTAGTCTAAATAAAGGGCTAGTAGGATTGTAAAATGAGTCAATGCGATTGATCATTTAATTAAATTATTTATTTAATAATACAATATAACCTCTAATACAATGCGTCACCAATGCCGCCTCTTATCTGTTATTCAGAATGAACGCGCTCTTTCTGAAACAAAAAACGCTGAACATGGCAACTAAACCCAATGAATTCACAACGATTTATTAAAATAGTGTTCTCATTAATGTTATGTAATATTACAGTCCCAATCAAAGTTATTATTAGTCGTGCGTTGCTGTTTGAGCTGTGCGCGCTGAATGAACACCGGTACACTTAAGTTCTTTGCTAGCGCGATATTTAGCTCAAAGAAATGCATCCTATATGAGATTAATCAGATATATACAAAATAAACATAATATTACAAATTATATCTGCACAAAATGATGCAAATGCACAAGTGAACTTGAATTAAGCTATTCAGAATGCACGACTCATGTTGTGGACGCGCTCTTCCTGGAGCAACGCGATGAAACAGCAAACTAAACCCAAATAATTCACAATGTTTTATTACAATAGTGTTCACATTATAATGTTATGTAATATGACAGTCCCATTCATAGTCATTATTGGTTGTGCAGTGCTGTTTGAGTTGCGCGCACTGAAGCCGATCATCCGGCATGCTTTACTATCACGTTAATTCTTAACCAAATGCATCCTATGAGATAAATCAGATATAGACATTTTACATTTGCACAAAACAAAAGGCTGCAAATGCACACGCACACTTATAGGCATGATGAAGGTGTAACTCCAGTTGTAAAATGGTCCCAAACATAACTCTGGCGTGCTCGCTTAATTTTTCCTCGTGTCTGCTTTACATGTTTCGCGGTTGAGCAGCACGCACGCGCATGATCCTGCTTAATCGATGATCGTTAAGTTTTATCGATTAAATGTATTATCAACAATTAATCGATCATTGATTAATCGTCAACATCCCTACTGTGTACATAAAGATAAAAATGCCTACATGTCATAATGGATAGTCATTGCATGTATCAGAATGACCTATCTGCAGTAATGACGAATGAAATTGGCTACTTATTTAACCAATCGTGGCAATACACACATGTATTTAAACTGACTCGTCAGGTTGAGGGTGTCTATATTCTGCCATGTTAATAGCGAATCCGCCACAACTGGCTTTTAAAGGGAAAGGGAGATGAGACTCTGATTGGTTTATTGCACGTTACACCTAAACACACCCATGACTCATTAAGAGACTAGGTACAACACTTTTGGACCATGCTCCCATTTTTTCCCGTCGTTAAACTAGTAAAAGTGGATTCAGACACGCCCAAAGTGCACCTGCGCCGTGCGCTTTAGATCATGCGCTTAGATTATTAAAATAGGGCCCGTTATGTACAAGATTCAGTGCCCCGATATACTATTTCATTCTTTGTTCAGAATAAAAAAGAAGTGTGAAACACCTTTGCAACAATACACTCACCTAAAGGATTATTAGGAACACCATACTAATACTGTGTTTGACCCCCTTTCGCCTTCAGAACTGCCTTAATTCTACGTGGCATTGATTCAACAAGGTGCTGAAAGCATTCTTTAGAAATGTTGGCCCATATTGATAGGATAGCATCTTGCAGTTGATGGAGATTTGTGGGATGCACATCCAGGGCACGAAGCTCCCGTTCCACCACATCCCAAAGATGCTCTATTGGGTTGAGATCTGGTGACTGTGGGGGCCATTTTAGTACAGTGAACTCATTGTCATGATCAAGAAACCAATTTGAAATGATTCGAGCTTTGTGACATGGTGCATTATCCTGCTGGAAGTAGCCATCAGAGGATGGGTACATGGTGGTCATAAAGGGATGGACATGGTCAGAAACAATGCTCAGGTAGGCCGTGGCATTTAAACGATGCCCAATTGGCACTAAGGGGCCTAAAGTGTGCCAAGAAAACATCCCCCACACCATTACACCACCACCACCACCAGCCTGCACAGTGGTAACAAGGCATGATGGATCCATGTTCTTATTCTGTTTACGCCAAATTCTGACTCTACCATCTGAATGTCTCAACAGAAATCGAGACTCATCAGACCAGGCAACATTTTTCCAGTCTTCAACTGTCCAATTTTGGTGAGCTCGTGCAAATTGTAGCCTCTTTTTCCTATTTGTAGTGGAGATGAGTGGTACCCGGTGGGGTCTTCTGCTGTTGTAGCCCATCCGCCTCAAGGTTGTGCGTGTTGTGGCTTCACAAATGCTTTGCTGCATACCTCGGTTGTAACGAGTGGTTATTTCAGTCAAAGTTGCTCTTCTATCAGCTTGAATCAGTCGGCCCATTCTCCTCTGACCTCTAGCATCAACAAGGCATTTTCGCCCACAGGACTGCCGCATACTGGATGTTTTTCCCTTTTCACACCATTCTTTGTAAACTCTAGAAATGGTTGTGTGTGAAAATCCCAGTAAGTGAGCAGATTGTGAAATACTCAGACCGGCCCGTCTGGCACCAACAACCATGCCACGCTCAAAATTGCTTAAATCACCTTTCTTTCCCATTCTGACATTCAGTTTGGAGTTCAGGAGATTGTCTTGACCAGGACCACACCCCTAAATGCATTGAAGCAACTGCCATGTGATTGGTTGATTAGATAATTGCATTAATGAGAAATTGAACAGGTGTTCCTAATAATCCTTTAGGTGAGTGTATATTGTTAATGAACATCCTGATGCTGTTCACACTGCTGAGAGTGACGTTTAGATGAATATGTAAATATGTGCAAATTAAAGCTTTCCTCTCAATAACAAAATAAACACAAATGACATTGGTGAGAAAACAGCAGTTAAGAAAAATGTTTGCACAAGCTCTGCAATTCACCGGCATCATGTTGACAGATGATGAGGTAATTAATTAAAATCAGACGAAAACGCTGTCAAAACAATCCCCGTTTACACGGATCTGCGAAAATGACTAGAAAGGCTGTATGATGCATGCCAGGCCAGTAGTTGGCGATGTAACTTTGTAAAGAAACCTTGTAATATGCATGCGCATGACGTCACCATTTTCAAAAATTCATGTTTTTGTTTTTTACATGGAGACGGTAAAGACTTTGAAACCCGTTTCAAAAGCTTGTGTTTTCAGGTTCGAACCGGTATTGAATAAACATACCCTAAAATTACACTGTCATGATAGTTTGATATAAAGCAGGCTTATATTTGAGACTATAGACTATATAGATCTGGCTATGTGAGACTATAGTTTGAATTAATCCCTGTTCTTTGCATGACACATTGACTTTACAGTACAGAATGGCTCTTTTATCCTGAACATTGTATAAGCATTCATTTCATGTGTCATTGAATGGAAGAGAAGCTCTCGGGAACGTGTGTAAGCGTCACATCCTTTGGATTTTCCCGGCAAAAACTCCAGAGTCCTTCACATAAAATCAGGCTTTCATAAACAATCTAGGAAGTCGGGGAAGGTCTCGTTTTTTGTTTCATTACAAGCTGTGGCAATAAAAAAGTGATTAATACATGAAAATTCTTACATATAGCCCCTTTAACTGAGATCTCATTTATGATTCCTCCCTCCCAAGGATTACATCAATCGGTCACGAATGTAATTTTCACAGTGAAACACATGCAGCTGGAAAGCGCTCACAGTTCGCCATGCCTACAGACTCTAGATGCATTAGGCGGGTGAGCGCGTGTGCGTTTGCGGCTCTGTTGCCCCAGACAGGACAGGGGCCTTGGGGTCAGAAACACAGGCCTCATTTAGGAAGTGGTTCATGACCAGCCTGGAAACTATTAACAGGGCTGGTCTCTATGCCACGCCACTGTTAGACCAATTCCACTACCAGACGGGATCTGCAACGCATCTTCTGTGCTGGTTTTTGGGGTGAAATCTGCCAAATAATGCAAAATATATGATTTCAGAAGAACTTTTCACAATCCACATTTATTCAGAGGAGCTTTACAGAAAATCATGATGTGAAATCTTAATATCTTCATGCCTAATAGTCGCATTTAGCAGATTAGACAATAATATACTTTACATTTTGCAATGATACAAAGCAATAAAGCAGAGATTTGGCTATATTGTATATAACGCCCTACACGAGTAATCAGATAAAGTTGGACATGCTTATCCAACTTTAAAGGTGCAGTGTGTAGTATTTATGTGGATCTATTGACAGAAATGCAATATAATATACATAACTATGTTTTCAGTGGTGTATAAAGACCTTATATAATGAACCGTTATGTTTTTATTATCTTAGAATGAGCCATTTCTATCTACATACACAGTGAAGTTGCCATTTTGCGCCGTCATGTTTCTACGGTAGCTCTAAACGGACAAACTTCTCTACAGAGCACTAGCTACTCTCTGCTGTCTCAGACAACGACATCTTTGTCCTGTGTCGGCCACCATAGCTTCTCTGTGTGCTTCGAAAGGGAGGGGTGAGCGTTGGGGTGCAATTCACAACCTCACCGCTAGATGCCGCTAAAATTTACACACTGCACCTTTAAGAGCTGGCCAATAATATAGAAACATCAGGTAGTTGAGATATATATTGCATTACGTGACTAAACCGTATGATAATACACATTTTTGCCACGATATAAACAATCACACATCCAAGATTTGTTCAATAGCTTTTAGTTGTAGCCAAATCAAAATTGCAGTAGCTGATGCAAGTACCATTGAAATGTTATGCTTTTTGATACCAATTTGGATACCACAGCAAAAGCTAATCAATACTAAAATATATTAATATCAATATTAACAAACTTTTACCTTAATTCCACTCCTATAAGGACATTTTCAAATGACTTTTGTGTTTATTGTGTTAATTTTGCTGACCTTTCTCCTTTGCTGCTAATATTAACAGCTGTCGTTTGGTTCCCATAACTTTTTCCTGACACCCCATTTTTTTCTCCGTATCGTAAACTTCACCGCAATGGCCGATACTCGGGGAAGTTCCTCTCTCTCCCTCTCCAAAATCTTTTTTTAACCCCTTGGCCACACAGTAACGTGTTTTCCTGATACGTGTGTGGTGAGCATGCGTAAGTCCTGACCTTTTTTCCTCTGGAAATGCTCTGTAGTGTGTCACCGGCAGCATGGAGGAAAAACGCTGTATTTTTAGGGCCACGCTGGATGATGCTGCCAACTTACAAGTGACTTCTCACCCAAAATACACCTGAATCTCCTGAAAACTGACATGTCCAGGTCATATTTCACCCTTTATTTATTGCATGTAGAAAAATAAAGCCTATTTTTGGGACTATTAGAAGTTTTTGCTGTACATTTTGCTTAGGAGAGTGAGATAAATCAGATAAAGTCTTTTTTTTTTTTTTTTTCGCGCACAAAAAGTATTCTCGTCACTTCACAACATTAAGGTTAAACCACTGGAGTCGCGTGGACTATTTTAACGATGTCTTTACTACCTTTATGGACCTTGAAAGTGGTCGTTGTGTTGCTGTCTATGGAGGGGTCAGAGAGCTCTCGGATTTCATCAAAAAGATCTTCATTTGTGTTCTGAAGATGAACGAAAGACTTACGGGTTTGGAACGACATGAGGGAGAGGAATTAATGACAGAATACATTTTTTTGGGTGAGCAAACCCTTTAAGCCTAGTAGTGAATGTTTCATGAACAGTAAGATAATCTCTCTCTCTTTTGTAGTTATAGGAACCATATTCATCCGCACAGTCACGCACAGCCGAAGCACAACCAAAACAATGTTCTTCTGGACATTTTCCTGCTTTTAAACAACAACGATGACATTTATTTCCACATTATGGTAACAAGAATGTATGGAAGCTTGTTTCCGCCACAGAATAAAAAAATAAAAAAGCTAATTCTGACTTTATATCACACAATTCTGACTTTATATCTCACAATTCTGACTTTATATCACTCAATTCTGACTTTATATCTCACAATTCTGACTTTATATCACTCAATTCTGACTTTATATCACACAATTCTGACTTTATATCTCACAATTCTGACTTTATATCACTCAATTCTGACTTTATATCTCACAATTCTGACTTTATATCACTCAATTCTGACTTTATATCACACAATTCTGACTTTATATCACACAATTCTGACTTTATATCACTCAATTCTGACTTTATATCTCACAATTCTGACTTTATATCACACAATTCTGACTTTATATCTCACAATTCTGACTTTATATCACACAATTCTGACTTTATATCTCACAATTCTGACTTTATATCACTCAATTCTGACTTTATATCTCACAATTCTGACTTTATATCACTCAATTCTGACTTTATATCACACAATTCTGACTTTATATCACACAATTCTGACTTTATATCACTCAATTCTGACTTTATATCTCACAATTCTGACTTTATATCACACAATTCTGACTTTATATCTCACAATTCTGACTTTATATCACACAATTCTGACTTTATATCTCACAATTCTGACTTTATATCACACAATTCTGACTTTATATCACACAATTCTGACTTTATATCACACAATTCTGACTTTATATCTCACAATTCTGACTTTATATCTCACAATTCTGACTTTATATCACACAATTCTGACTTTATATCACACAATTCTGACTTTATATCTCACAATTCTGACTTTATATCTCACAATTCTGACTTTATATCACACAATTCTGACTTTATATCACACAATTCTGACTTTATATCACACAATTCTGACTTTATATCTCACGATTCTGACTTTATATCACACAATTCTGACTTTATATCTCACGATTCTGACTTTATATCTCACGATTCTGACTTTATATCTCACAATTCTGACTTTATATCTCACGATTCTGACTTTATATCACACAATTCTGACTTTATATCTCACAATTCTGACTTTATATCTCACAATTCTGACTTTATATCTCTCAATTCTGACTTTATATCACTCAATTCTGACTTTATATCACTCAATTCTGACTTTATATCTCACAATTCTGACTTTATATCTCACAATTCTGACTTTATATCTCTCAATTCTGACTTTATATCACACAATTCTGACTTTATATCTCACAATTCTGACTTTATATCTCACAATTCTGACTTTATATCACGCAATTCTGACTTTATATCTCACAATTCTGACTTTATATCACACAATTCTGACTTTATATCTCACGATTCTGACTTTATATCTCACGATTCTGACTTTATATCTCACAATTCTGACTTTATATCTCACGATTCTGACTTTATATCACACAATTCTGACTTTATATCTCACAATTCTGACTTTATATCTCACAATTCTGACTTTATATCTCTCAATTCTGACTTTATATCACTCAATTCTGACTTTATATCACTCAATTCTGACTTTATATCTCACAATTCTGACTTTATATCTCACAATTCTGACTTTATATCTCACAATTCTGACTTTATATCACGCAATTCTGACTTTATATCTCACAATTCTGACTTTATATCTCACAATTCTGACTTTATATCACACAATTCTGACTTTATATCACACAATTCTGACTTTATATCTCACAATTCTGACTTTATATCACACAATTCTGACTTTATATCACACAATTCTGACTTTATATCACACAATTCTGACTTTATATCACACAATTCTGACTTTATATCACGCAATTCTGACTTTATATCTCACAATTCTGACTTTATATCACACGATTCTGACTTTATATCTCACAATTCTGACTTTATATCACACAATTCTGACTTTATATCACTAAATTCTGACTTTATATCTCACAATTCTGACTTTATATCACACGATTCTGACTTTATATCTCACGATTCTGACTTTATATCTCACAATTCTGACTTTATATCTCACAATTCTGACTTTATATCACACAATTCTGACTTTATATCTCACAATTCTGACTTTATATCACACAATTCTGACTTTATATCACACAATTCTGACTTTATATCACACAATTCTGACTTTATATCTCACAATTCTGACTTTATATCACACAATTCTGACTTTATATCACACAATTCTGAATTTATATCTCACAATTCTGACTTTATATCACACAATTCTGACTTTATATCACACAATTCTGACTTTATATCTCACAATTCTGACTTTATATCACACAATTCTGACTTTATATCTCACAATTCTGACTTTATATCTCACAATTCTGACTTTATATCACGCAATTCTGACTTTATATCTCACAATTCTGACTTTATATCACACAATTCTGACTTTATATCACGCAATTCTGACTTTATATCACTCAATTCTGACTTTATATCACACAATTCTGACTTTATATCTCACGATTCTGACTTTATATCTCACAATTCTGACTTTATATCTCACAATTCTGACTTTATATCTCTCAATTCTGACTTTATATCACTCAATTCTGACTTTATATCACTCAATTCTGACTTTATATCTCACAATTCTGACTTTATATCACACAATTCTGACTTTATATCTCACAATTCTGACGTTATATCACGCAATTCTGACTTTATATCTCACAATTCTGACTTTATATCTCACAATTCTGACTTTATATCACACAATTCTGACTTTATATCTCACAATTCTGACTTTATATCACGCAATTCTGACTTTATATCTCACAATTCTGACTTTATATCACGCAATTCTGACTTTATATCTCACAATTCTGACTTATATCTCACAATTCTGACTTTATATCACACAATTCTGACTTTATATCACACAATTCTGACTTTATATCTCACAATTCTGACTTTATATCACACAATTCTGACTTTATATCACACAATTCTGACTTTATATCACACAATTCTGACTTTATATCTCACAATTCTGACTTTATATCACACAATTCTGACTTTATATCACACAATTCTGACTTTATATCTCACAATTCTGACTTTATATCACACAATTCTGACTTTATATCACACAATTCTGACTTTATATCTCACAATTCTGACTTTATATCACACAAATTCTGACTTATATCACACAATTCTGACTTTATATCTCACAATTCTGACTTTATATCACGCAATTCTGACTTTATATCTCACAATTCTGACTTTATATCACACAATTCTGACTTTATATCTCACAATTCTGACTTTATATCACGCAATTCTGACTTTATATCTCACAATTCTGACTTTATATCACGCAATTCTGACTTTATATCTCACAATTCTGACTTTATATCTCACAATTCTGACTTTATATCACACAATTCTGACTTTATATCACACAATTCTGACTTTATATCTCACAATTCTGACTTTATATCACACAATTCTGACTTTATATCACACAATTCTGACTTTATATCACACAATTCTGACTTTATATCTCACAATTCTGACTTTATATCACACAATTCTGACTTTATATCACACAATTCTGACTTTATATCTCACGATTCTGACTTTATATCACACAATTCTGACTTTATATCTCACGATTCTGACTTTATATCTCACGATTCTGACTTTATATCTCACAATCTGACTTTATATCTCACGATTCTGACTTTATATCACACAATTCTGACTTTATATCTCACAATTCTGACTTTATATCTCACAATTCTGACTTTATATCTCACAATTCTGACTTTATATCACTAAATTCTGACTTTATATCTCACGATTCTGACTTTATATCTCACGATTCTGACTTTATATCTCACAATTCTGACTTTATATCTCACGATTCTGACTTTATATCTCACGATTCTGACTTTATATCACACGATTCTGACTTTATATCTCACAATTCTGACTTTATATCTCACAATTCTGACTTTATATCTCACAATTCTGACTTTATATCACTCAATTCTGACTTTATATCACTCAATCTGACTTTATATCACTCAATCTGACTTTATATCTCACAATTCTGACTTTATATCTCTCAATTCTGACTTTATATCACTCAATTCTGACTTTATATCACTCAATTCTGACTTTATATCTCACAATTCTGACTTTATATCTCACAATTCTGACTTTATATCTCTCAATTCTGACTTTATATCACACAATTCTGACTTTATATCTCACAATTCTGACTTTATATCTCACAATTCTGACTTTATATCACGCAATTCTGACTTTATATCTCACAATTCTGACTTTATATCACGCAATTCTGACTTTATATCTCACAATTCTGACTTTATATCACGCAATTCTGACTTTATATCTCACAATTCTGACTTTATATCTCACAATTCTGACTTTATATCACACAATTCTGACTTTATATCACACAATTCTGACTTTATATCTCACAATTCTGACTTTATATCACACAATTCTGACTTTATATCACACAATTCTGACTTTATATCACACAATTCTGACTTTATATCACACAATTCTGACTTTATATCACGCAATTCTGACTTTATATCTCACAATTCTGACTTTATATCACACGATTCTGACTTTATATCTCACAATTCTGACTTTATATCACACAATTCTGACTTTATATCACTAAATTCTGACTTTATATCTCACAATTCTGACTTTATATCACACGATTCTGACTTTATATCTCACGATTCTGACTTTATATCTCACAATTCTGACTTTATATCTCACAATTCTGACTTTATATCACACAATTCTGACTTTATATCTCACAATTCTGACTTTATATCACACAATTCTGACTTTATATCACACAATTCTGACTTTATATCACACAATTCTGACTTTATATCTCACAATTCTGACTTTATATCACACAATTCTGACTTTATATCACACAATTCTGAATTTATATCTCACAATTCTGACTTTATATCACACAATTCTGACTTTATATCACACAATTCTGACTTTATATCACGCAATTCTGACTTTATATCTCACAATTCTGACTTTATATCACACAATTCTGACTTTATATCACGCAATTCTGACTTTATATCACACAATTCTGACTTTATATCTCACAATTCTGACTTTATATCACGCAATTCTGACTTTATATCTCACAATTCTGACTTTATATCACACAATTCTGACTTTATATCACGCAATTCTGACTTTATATCACTCAATTCTGACTTTATATCACACAATTCTGACTTTATATCTCACGATTCTGACTTTATATCTCACAATTCTGACTTTATATCTCACAATTCTGACTTTATATCTCTCAATTCTGACTTTATATCACTCAATTCTGACTTTATATCTCACAATTCTGACTTTATATCACACAATTCTGACTTTATATCTCTCAATTCTGACTTTATATCACTCAATTCTGACTTTATATCTCACAATTCTGACTTTATATCACACAATTCTGACTTTATATCTCACAATTCTGACGTTATATCACGCAATTCTGACTTTATATCTCACAATTCTGACTTTATATCTCACAATTCTGACTTTATATCACACAATTCTGACTTTATATCTCACAATTCTGACTTTATATCACGCAATTCTGACTTTATATCTCACAATTCTGACTTTATATCACGCAATTCTGACTTTATATCTCACAATTCTGACTTTATATCTCACAATTCTGACTTTATATCACACAATTCTGACTTTATATCACACAATTCTGACTTTATATCTCACAATTCTGACTTTATATCACACAATTCTGACTTTATATCACACAATTCTGACTTTATATCACACAATTCTGACTTTATATCTCACAATTCTGACTTTATATCACACAATTCTGACTTTATATCTCACAATTCTGACTTTATATCACACAATTCTGACTTTATATCTCACAATTCTGACTTTATATCACACAATTCTGACTTTATATCTCACAATTCTGACTTTATATCACACAATTCTGACTTTATATCACACAATTCTGACTTTATATCTCACAATTCTGACTTTATATCACACAATTCTGACTTTATATCACACAATTCTGACTTTATATCTCACAATTCTGACTTTATATCACGCAATTCTGACTTTATATCTCACAATTCTGACTTTATATCACACAATTCTGACTTTATATCTCACAATTCTGACTTTATATCACGCAATTCTGACTTTATATCTCACAATTCTGACTTTATATCACGCAATTCTGACTTTATATCTCACAATTCTGACTTTATATCTCACAATTCTGACTTTATATCACACAATTCTGACTTTATATCACACAATTCTGACTTTATATCTCACAATTCTGACTTTATATCACACAATTCTGACTTTATATCACACAATTCTGACTTTATATCACACAATTCTGACTTTATATCTCACAATTCTGACTTTATATCACACAATTCTGACTTTATATCACACAATTCTGAATTTATATCTCACAATTCTGACTTTATATCACACAATTCTGACTTTATATCACACAATTCTGACTTTATATCTCACAATTCTGACTTTATATCACACAATTCTGACTTTATATCTCACAATTCTGACTTTATATCTCACAATTCTGACTTTATATCACGCAATTCTGACTTTATATCTCACAATTCTGACTTTATATCACACAATTCTGACGTTATATCACGCAATTCTGACTTTATATCTCACAATTCTGACTTTATATCTCACAATTCTGACTTTATATCACACAATTCTGACTTTATATCTCACAATTCTGACTTTATATCACACAATTCTGACTTTATATCACGCAATTCTGACTTTATATCTCACAATTCTGACTTTATATCACACAATTCTGACTTTATATCTCACAATTCTGACTTTATATCACTCAATTCTGACTTTATATCTCACAATTCTGACTTTATATCACTCAATTCTGACTTTATATCACACAATTCTGACTTATATCACTCAATTCTGACTTTATATCTCACAATTCTGACGTTATATCACGCAATTCTGACTTTATATCTCACAATTCTGACTTTATATCACGCAATTCTGACTTTATATCTCACAATTCTGACTTTATATCACACAATTCTGACTTTATATCTCACAATTCTGACTTTATATCACGCAATTCTGACTTATATCTCACAATTCTGACTTTATATCACGCAATTCTGACTTTATATCTCACAATTCTGACTTATATCTCACAATTCTGACTTTATATCACGCAATTCTGACTTTATATCTCACAATTCTGACTTTATATCACACAATTCTGACTTTATATCACGCAATTCTGACTTTATATCTCACAATTCTGACTTTATATCACTCAATTCTGACTTTATATCACACAATTCTGACTTTATATCACTCAATTCTGACTTTATATCACACAATTCTGACTTTATATCTCACAATTCTGACGTTATATCACGCAATTCTGACTTTATATCTCACAATTCTGACTTTATATCTCACAATTCTGACTTTATATCACACAATTCTGACTTTATATCTCACAATTCTGACTTTATATCACGCAATTCTGACTTTATATCTCACAATTCTGACTTTATATCACGCAATTCTGACTTTATATCTCACAATTCTGACTTTATATCTCACAATTCTGACTTTATATCACACAATTCTGACTTTATATCTCACAATTCTGACTTTATATCACACAATTCTGACTTTATATCACACAATTCTGAATTTATATCTCACAATTCTGACTTTATATCACACAATTCTGACTTTATATCACACAATTCTGACTTTATATCACACAATTCTGACTTTATATCACGCAATTCTGACTTTATATCTCACAATTCTGACTTTATATCACACAATTCTGACTTTATATCTCACAATTCTGACTTTATATCACTCAATTCTGACTTTATATCTCACAATTCTGACTTTATATCACTCAATTCTGACTTTATATCACACAATTCTGACTTTATATCACTCAATTCTGACTTTATATCACACAATTCTGACTTTATATCTCACAATTCTGACGTTATATCACGCAATTCTGACTTTATATCTCACAATTCTGACTTTATATCTCACAATTTTGACTTTATATCACACAATTCTGACTTTATATCTCACAATTCTGACTTTATATCACGCAATTCTGACTTTATATCTCACAATTCTGACTTATATCTCACAATTCTGACTTTATATCTCACAATTTTGACTTTATATCACACAATTCTGACTTTATATCACGCAATTCTGACTTTATATCTCACAATTCTGACTTTATATCTCACAATTTTGACTTTATATCACACAATTCTGACTTTATATCTCACAATTCTGACTTTATATCTCACAATTCTGACTTTATATCACACAATTCTGACTTTATATCACTCAATTCTGACTTTATATCACACAATTCAGACTTTATATCACACAATTCTGACTTTATATCACACAATTCAGTTTTTATATCACACAATTCTGACTTTATATCACACAATTCTGACTTTATATCTCAAAATTCTGACTTTATATCTCACAATTCTGACTTTATATCACGCAATTCTGACTTTATATCTCACAATTCTGACTTTATATCTCACAATTCTGACGTTATATCTCACAATTCTGACTTTATATCACGCAATTCTGACTTTATATCTCACAATTCTGACTTTATATCACTCAATTCTGACTTTATATCACACAATTCTGACTTTATATCTCACAATTCTGACTTTATATCACTCAATTCTGACTTTATATCTCACAATTCTGACTTTATATCACTCAATTCTGACTTTATATCACACAATTCTGACTTTATATCACACAATTCTGACTTTATATCACTCAATTCTGACTTTATATCTCACAATTCTGACTTTATATCACACAATTCTGACTTTATATCTCACAATTCTGACTTTATATCACACAATTCTGACTTTATATCTCACAATTCTGACTTTATATCACTCAATTCTGACTTTATATCTCACAATTCTGACTTTATATCACTCAATTCTGACTTTATATCACACAATTCTGACTTTATATCACACAATTCTGACTTTATATCACTCAATTCTGACTTTATATCTCACAATTCTGACTTTATATCACACAATTCTGACTTTATATCTCACAATTCTGACTTTATATCACACAATTCTGACTTTATATCTCACAATTCTGACTTTATATCACACAATTCTGACTTTATATCACACAATTCTGACTTTATATCACACAATTCTGACTTTATATCTCACAATTCTGACTTTATATCTCACAATTCTGACTTTATATCACACAATTCTGACTTTATATCACACAATTCTGACTTTATATCTCACAATTCTGACTTTATATCTCACAATTCTGACTTTATATCACACAATTCTGACTTTATATCACACAATTCTGACTTTATATCACACAATTCTGACTTTATATCTCACGATTCTGACTTTATATCACACAATTCTGACTTTATATCTCACGATTCTGACTTTATATCTCACGATTCTGACTTTATATCTCACAATTCTGACTTTATATCTCTCAATTCTGACTTTATATCACTCAATTCTGACTTTATATCACTCAATTCTGACTTTATATCACTCAATTCTGACTTTATATCTCACAATTCTGACTTTATATCTCTCAATTCTGACTTTATATCACTCAATTCTGACTTTATATCACTCAATTCTGACTTTATATCTCACAATTCTGACTTTATATCTCACGATTCTGACTTTATATCACACAATTCTGACTTTATATCTCACGATTCTGACTTTATATCTCACAATTCTGACTTTATATCTCACAATTCTGACTTTATATCACACAATTCTGACTTTATATCTCACAATTCTGACTTTATATCACACAATTCTGACTTTATATCACACAATTCTGACTTTATATCACACAATTCTGACTTATATCTCACAATTCTGACTTTATATCACACAATTCTGACTTTATATCACACAATTCTGAATTTATATCTCACAATTCTGACTTTATATCACACAATTCTGACTTTATATCACACAATTCTGACTTTATATCTCACAATTCTGACTTTATATCACACAATTCTGACTTTATATCTCACAATTCTGACTTTATATCTCACAATTCTGACTTTATATCTCTCAATTCTGACTTATATCACACAATTCTGACTTTATATCTCACAATTCTGACTTTATATCTCACAATTCTGACTTTATATCACGCAATTCTGACTTTATATCTCACAATTCTGACTTTATATCACGCAATTCTGACTTTATATCTCACAATTCTGACTTTATATCACGCAATTCTGACTTTATATCTCACAATTCTGACTTTATATCTCACAATTCTGACTTTATATCACACAATTCTGACTTTATATCACACAATTCTGACTTTATATCTCACAATTCTGACTTTATATCACACAATTCTGACTTTATATCACACAATTCTGACTTTATATCACACAATTCTGACTTTATATCACACAATTCTGACTTTATATCACGCAATTCTGACTTTATATCTCACAATTCTGACTTTATATCACACGATTCTGACTTTATATCTCACAATTCTGACTTTATATCACACAATTCTGACTTTATATCACTAAATTCTGACTTTATATCTCACAATTCTGACTTTATATCACACGATTCTGACTTTATATCTCACGATTCTGACTTTATATCACACAATTCTGACTTTATATCTCACGATTCTGACTTTATATCTCACAATTCTGACTTTATATCTCACAATTCTGACTTTATATCACACAATTCTGACTTTATATCTCACAATTCTGACTTTATATCACACAATTCTGACTTTATATCACACAATTCTGACTTTATATCACACAATTCTGACTTTATATCTCACAATTCTGACTTTATATCACACAATTCTGACTTTATATCACACAATTCTGAATTTATATCTCACAATTCTGACTTATATCACACAATTCTGACTTTATATCACACAATTCTGACTTTATATCTCACAATTCTGACTTTATATCTCACAATTCTGACTTTATATCTCACAATTCTGACTTTATATCTCACAATTCTGACTTTATATCACGCAATTCTGACTTTATATCTCACAATTCTGACTTTATATCACACAATTCTGACTTTATATCACGCAATTCTGACTTTATATCACTCAATTCTGACTTTATATCACACAATTCTGACTTTATATCTCACGATTCTGACTTTATATCTCACAATTCTGACTTTATATCTCACAATTCTGACTTTATATCTCTCAATTCTGACTTTATATCACTCAATTCTGACTTTATATCACTCAATTCTGACTTTATATCACTCAATTCTGACTTTATATCTCACAATTCTGACTTTATATCACACAATTCTGACTTTATATCTCACAATTCTGACGTTATATCACGCAATTCTGACTTATATCTCACAATTCTGACTTTATATCTCACAATTCTGACTTTATATCACACAATTCTGACTTTATATCTCACAATTCTGACTTTATATCACGCAATTCTGACTTTATATCTCACAATTCTGACTTTATATCACGCAATTCTGACTTTATATCTCACAATTCTGACTTTATATCTCACAATTCTGACTTTATATCACACAATTCTGACTTTATATCACACAATTCTGACTTTATATCTCACAATTCTGACTTTATATCACACAATTCTGACTTTATATCACACAATTCTGACTTTATATCACACAATTCTGACTTTATATCTCACAATTCTGACTTTATATCACACAATTCTGACTTTATATCACACAATTCTGAATTTATATCTCACAATTCTGACTTTATATCACACAATTCTGACTTTATATCACACAATTCTGACTTTATATCTCACAATTCTGACTTTATATCACACAATTCTGACTTTATATCTCACAATTCTGACTTTATATCTCACAATTCTGACTTATATCACGCAATTCTGACTTTATATCTCACAATTCTGACTTTATATCACACAATTCTGACGTTATATCACGCAATTCTGACTTTATATCTCACAATTCTGACTTTATATCTCACAATTCTGACTTTATATCACACAATTCTGACTTTATATCTCACAATTCTGACTTTATATCACACAATTCTGACTTTATATCTCACAATTCTGACTTTATATCACACAATTCTGACTTTATATCACGCAATTCTGACTTTATATCTCACAATTCTGACTTTATATCACTCAATTCTGACTTTATATCTCACAATTCTGACGTTATATCACGCAATTCTGACTTTATATCTCACAATTCTGACTTTATATCTCACAATTCTGACTTTATATCACACAATTCTGACTTTATATCTCACAATTCTGACTTTATATCACGCAATTCTGACTTATATCTCACAATTCTGACTTTATATCACGCAATTCTGACTTTATATCTCACAATTCTGACTTTATATCTCACAATTCTGACTTTATATCACGCAATTCTGACTTTATATCTCACAATTCTGACTTTATATCACACAATTCTGACTTATATCACGCAATTCTGACTTTATATCTCACAATTCTGACTTTATATCTCACAATTCTGACTTTATATCACGCAATTCTGACTTTATATCTCACAATTCTGACTTTATATCACACAATTCTGACTTTATATCACGCAATTCTGACTTTATATCTCACAATTCTGACTTTATATCACACAATTCTGACTTTATATCTCACAATTCTGACTTTATATCACTCAATTCTGACTTTATATCTCACAATTCTGACTTTATATCACTCAATTCTGACTTTATATCACACAATTCTGACTTTATATCACTCAATTCTGACTTTATATCACACAATTCTGACTTTATATCTCACAATTCTGACGTTATATCACGCAATTCTGACTTTATATCTCACAATTCTGACTTTATATCTCACAATTCTGACTTTATATCACACAATTCTGACTTTATATCTCACAATTCTGACTTTATATCACGCAATTCTGACTTTATATCTCACAATTCTGACTTTATATCACGCAATTCTGACTTTATATCTCACAATTCTGACTTTATATCTCACAATTCAGACTTTATATCACACAATTCTGACTTTATATCTCACAATTCTGACTTTATATCACACAATTCTGACTTTATATCACACAATTCTGAATTTATATCTCACAATTCTGACTTTATATCACACAATTCTGACTTTATATCACACAATTCTGACTTTATATCACACAATTCTGACTTTATATCACGCAATTCTGACTTTATATCTCACAATTCTGACTTTATATCACACAATTCTGACTTTATATCTCACAATTCTGACTTTATATCACTCAATTCTGACTTTATATCTCACAATTCTGACTTTATATCACTCAATTCTGACTTTATATCACACAATTCTGACTTTATATCACTCAATTCTGACTTTATATCACACAATTCTGACTTTATATCTCACAATTCTGACGTTATATCACGCAATTCTGACTTTATATCTCACAATTCTGACTTTATATCTCACAATTTTGACTTTATATCACACAATTCTGACTTTATATCTCACAATTCTGACTTTATATCACGCAATTCTGACTTTATATCTCACAATTCTGACTTTATATCTCACAATTCTGACTTTATATCTCACAATTTTGACTTTATATCACACAATTCTGACTTTATATCACGCAATTCTGACTTTATATCTCACAATTCTGACTTTATATCTCACAATTTTGACTTTATATCACACAATTCTGACTTTATATCTCACAATTCTGACTTTATATCTCACAATTCTGACTTTATATCTCACAATTCTGACTTTATATCACACAATTCTGACTTTATATCACGCAATTCTGACTTTATATCTCACAATTCTGACTTTATATCTCACAATTTTGACTTTATATCACACAATTCTGACTTTATATCTCACAATTCTGACTTTATATCACACAATTCTGACTTTATATCTCACAATTCTGACTTTATATCTCACAATTCTGACTTTATATCTCACAATTCTGACTTTATATCACACAATTCTGACTTTATATCACACAATTCAGACTTTATATCACACAATTCTGACTTTATATCACACAATTCAGTTTTTATATCACACAATTCTGACTTTATATCACACAATTCTGACTTTATATCTCAAAATTCTGACTTTATATCTCACAATTCTGACTTTATATCACGCAATTCTGACTTTATATCTCACAATTCTGACTTTATATCACGCAATTCTGACTTTATATCTCACAATTCTGACTTTATATCACTCAATTCTGACTTTATATCACACAATTCTGACTTTATATCTCACAATTCTGACTTATATCACTCAATTCTGACTTTATATCTCACAATTCTGACTTTATATCACTCAATTCTGACTTTATATCACACAATTCTGACTTTATATCACACAATTCTGACTTTATATCACTCAATTCTGACTTTATA
Source organism: Rhinogobio ventralis (assembly GCA_039654625.1). Lineage (NCBI taxonomy): Eukaryota > Metazoa > Chordata > Actinopteri > Cypriniformes > Gobionidae > Rhinogobio > Rhinogobio ventralis. The sequence continues at coordinate 4,351,588 of CM077216.1, forward strand.
TCTCACAATTCTGACTTTATATCACACAATTCTGACTTTATATCTCACAATTCTGACTTTATATCACACAATCTGACTTTATATCTCACAATTCTGACTTTATATCACTCAATTCTGACTTTATATCTCACAATTCTGACTTTATATCACTCAATTCTGACTTTATATCACACAATTCTGACTTTATATCACACAATTCTGACTTTATATCACTCAATTCTGACTTTATATCTCACAATTCTGACTTTATATCACACAATTCTGACTTTATATCTCACAATTCTGACTTTATATCACACAATTCTGACTTTATATCTCACAATTCTGACTTTATATCACACAATTCTGACTTTATATCACACAATTCTGACTTTATATCACACAATTCTGACTTTATATCTCACAATTCTGACTTTATATCTCACAATTCTGACTTTATATCACACAATTCTGACTTTATATCACACAATTCTGACTTTATATCTCACAATTCTGACTTTATATCTCACAATTCTGACTTTATATCACACAATTCTGACTTTATATCACACAATTCTGACTTTATATCACACAATTCTGACTTTATATCTCACAATTCTGACTTTATATCACGCAATTCTGACTTTATATCTCACAATTCTGACTTTATATCTCACAATTCTGACTTTATATCTCACAATTTTGACTTTATATCACACAATTCTGACTTTATATCACGCAATTCTGACTTTATATCTCACAATTCTGACTTTATATCTCACAATTTTGACTTTATATCACACAATTCTGACTTTATATCTCACAATTCTGACTTTATATCTCACAATTCTGACTTTATATCTCACAATTCTGACTTTATATCACACAATTCTGACTTTATATCACGCAATTCTGACTTTATATCTCACAATTCTGACTTTATATCTCACAATTTTGACTTTATATCACACAATTCTGACTTTATATCTCACAATTCTGACTTATATCACACAATTCTGACTTATATCTCACAATTCTGACTTTATATCACGCAATTCTGACTTTATATCTCACAATTCTGACTTTATATCTCACAATTCTGACTTTATATCTCACAATTTTGACTTTATATCACACAATTCTGACTTTATATCACGCAATTCTGACTTTATATCTCACAATTCTGACTTTATATCTCACAATTTTGACTTTATATCACACAATTCTGACTTTATATCTCACAATTCTGACTTTATATCTCACAATTCTGACTTTATATCTCACAATTCTGACTTTATATCACACAATTCTGACTTTATATCACGCAATTCTGACTTTATATCTCACAATTCTGACTTTATATCTCACAATTTTGACTTTATATCACACAATTCTGACTTTATATCTCACAATTCTGACTTTATATCACACAATTCTGACTTTATATCTCACAATTCTGACTTTATATCTCACAATTCTGACTTTATATCTCACAATTCTGACTTTATATCACACAATTCTGACTTTATATCACACAATTCAGACTTTATATCACACAATTCTGACTTTATATCACACAATTCAGTTTTTATATCACACAATTCTGACTTATATCACACAATTCTGACTTTATATCTCAAAATTCTGACTTTATATCTCACAATTCTGACTTTATATCACGCAATTCTGACTTTATATCTCACAATTCTGACTTTATATCACGCAATTCTGACTTTATATCTCACAATTCTGACTTTATATCACTCAATTCTGACTTTATATCACACAATTCTGACTTTATATCTCACAATTCTGACTTTATATCACTCAATTCTGACTTTATATCTCACAATTCTGACTTTATATCACTCAATTCTGACTTTATATCACACAATTCTGACTTTATATCACACAATTCTGACTTTATATCACTCAATTCTGACTTTATATCTCACAATTCTGACTTATATCACACAATTCTGACTTTATATCTCACAATTCTGACTTTATATCACACAATTCTGACTTTATATCTCACAATTCTGACTTTATATCACTCAATTCTGACTTTATATCTCACAATTCTGACTTTATATCACTCAATTCTGACTTTATATCACACAATTCTGACTTTATATCACACAATTCTGACTTTATATCACTCAATTCTGACTTTATATCTCACAATTCTGACTTTATATCACACAATTCTGACTTTATATCTCACAATTCTGACTTTATATCACACAATTCTGACTTTATATCTCACAATTCTGACTTTATATCACACAATTCTGACTTTATATCACACAATTCTGACTTTATATCACACAATTCTGACTTTATATCTCACAATTCTGACTTATATCTCACAATTCTGACTTTATATCACACAATTCTGACTTTATATCACACAATTCTGACTTTATATCTCACAATTCTGACTTTATATCTCACAATTCTGACTTTATATCACACAATTCTGACTTATATCACACAATTCTGACTTTATATCACACAATTCTGACTTTATATCTCACGATTCTGACTTTATATCACACAATTCTGACTTTATATCTCACGATTCTGACTTTATATCTCACATTCTGACTTTATATCTCACAATTCTGACTTTATATCTCTCAATTCTGACTTTATATCACCAATTCTGACTTTATATCACTCAATTCTGACTTTATATCACTCAATTCTGACTTTATATCTCACAATTCTGACTTTATATCTCTCAATTCTGACTTTATATCACTCAATTCTGACTTTATATCACTCAATTCTGACTTTATATCTCACAATTCTGACTTTATATCTCACATTCTGACTTTATATCTCTCAATTCTGACTTTATATCACACAATTCTGACTTTATATCTCACAATTCTGACTTTATATCTCACAATTCTGACTTTATATCACGCAATTCTGACTTTATATCTCACAATTCTGACTTTATATCACGCAATTCTGACTTTATATCTCACAATTCTGACTTTATATCACGCAATTCTGACTTTATATCTCACAATTCTGACTTTATATCTCACAATTCTGACTTTATATCACACAATTCTGACTTTATATCACACAATTCTGACTTATATCTCACAATTCTGACTTATATCACACAATTCTGACTTTATATCACACAATTCTGACTTTATATCACACAATTCTGACTTTATATCACGCAATTCTGACTTTATATCTCACAATTCTGACTTTATATCACACAATTCTGACTTTATATCACACAATTCTGACTTTATATCACGCAATTCTGACTTTATATCTCACAATTCTGACTTTATATCTCACAATTCTGACTTTATATCACACAATTCTGACTTTATATCACACAATTCTGACTTTATATCACACAATTCTGACTTTATATCACACAATTCTGACTTTATATCACACAATTCTGACTTTATATCACGCAATTCTGACTTTATATCTCACAATTCTGACTTTATATCACACGATTCTGACTTTATATCTCACAATTCTGACTTTATATCACACAATTCTGACTTTATATCACTAAATTCTGACTTTATATCTCACAATTCTGACTTTATATCACACGATTCTGACTTTATATCTCACGATTCTGACTTTACATCACACAATTCTGACTTTATATCTCACGATTCTGACTTTATATCTCACAATTCTGACTTTATATCTCACAATTCTGACTTTATATCACACAATTCTGACTTTATATCTCACAATTCTGACTTATATCACACAATTCTGACTTTATATCACACAATTCTGACTTTATATCACACAATTCTGACTTTATATCTCACAATTCTGACTTTATATCACACAATTCTGACTTTATATCACACAATTCTGAATTTATATCTCACAATTCTGACTTTATATCACACAATTCTGACTTTATATCACACAATTCTGACTTTATATCTCACAATTCTGACTTTATATCACACAATTCTGACTTTATATCTCACAATTCTGACTTTATATCTCACAATTCTGACTTTATATCACGCAATTCTGACTTTATATCTCACAATTCTGACTTTATATCACACAATTCTGACTTTATATCACGCAATTCTGACTTTATATCACTCAATTCTGACTTTATATCACACAATTCTGACTTTATATCTCACGATTCTGACTTTATATCTCACAATTCTGACTTTATATCTCACAATTCTGACTTTATATCTCTCAATTCTGACTTTATATCACTCAATTCTGACTTTATATCACTCAATTCTGACTTTATATCACTCAATTCTGACTTTATATCTCACAATTCTGACTTTATATCACACAATTCTGACTTTATATCTCACAATTCTGACGTTATATCACGCAATTCTGACTTTATATCTCACAATTCTGACTTTATATCTCACAATTCTGACTTTATATCACACAATTCTGACTTTATATCTCACAATTCTGACTTTATATCACGCAATTCTGACTTTATATCTCACAATTCTGACTTTATATCACGCAATTCTGACTTATATCTCACAATTCTGACTTTAT